>JASDQU010881311.1:49714-60835 GCA_032191745.1 Picea mariana | reverse complement strand
GTTTTTAGATGCTGAAACACCGTTGTAGCTTATGCTGAAACATCGTTGTAGTATATGCTGAAACACAGTGCTGAGTATATGCTGAAACACCAGGCTGTAGCATATGCTGATGCTGAAACACCGCTGTGAGCAGATGCTGAAACACCAGGCTGTAGCATATGCTGATGCTGAAACACCGCTGTGAGCAGATGCTGAAACACGGTTGTAGCATATGCTGAAACAGTGCTGAAACTGAGTTTTGGCATTTAAATTTGGTAGAAAATTCAGTGAGACTGAAACTAGGTTGGGATTTTGAAAATTTAACACCTCCTATGGTTGATAATGAACTCTGCAGTTAATTCTAACTTCTGCAATAACCTACAATTTGTGAACTTTGTTGTCTATTGCTTAACACTTTCTTCCCTATTGCATTTTCCAACATTATCAACCTATACAACACTATTATAGGCCGATGATTCACAATCACTAATCATTCATGCCAAATCTATTTCAATTTTTTTGCTATGGTGGAGGAATGGTAAAGCTTTAACCTCCATAATTAGTCATTAGTAGTTGTTGTTAGTTGCACACCATTTCCATAATGATTGGAAACTAATTTAGACAGTTAGGCTTCAATCCAAATGATTTCCTATTAATCAAAGTGATTAGGCATAAATAAATCATTATTACTTGCAATAATCACTGTAATCAGCCATTTGGATCTTCAATTATAGTCTTTTCCTTCAAAATTGGTAGTGCATCTCAACATGTAGGCTAATGAACTGGTGGAGGGATCTTACTAAATCATTAGTTCAATAGCATGAAGGCTAGTGAGAAATTTCAAATTAATTCATGTAGCACGAAGGCTGATGAATACCCCCAGCTAGAATAATGGTCGACCTTAGGCATTGGGAGAAGCTAGTGAATATAGAGGCTACAAAAATAGGCAATATTTGGGTAGAATCTAGGAAATGGTTGTAGGGCTGACAGGGTTTCTTTTATAACAAACGATGATAGTTCAGTGTCATAAATGTGAAAAGTATGGAGATATACTTGAGTTACCTGTGTTGTCGAGTTGTGGTGTGACTCTACAATCTTTTATTACCCCACAAATTTTTGTAATTATGCAACCTTTGACTTTGAATTAATTGTTGTAATATTGAGAGGGGGGGTGAATCGGTATGAGAACTTTTACCACTTTTAACCACAATATATATTCTTCAACTTTATCAACAGTATTCAACAGTTTATCATCAATGTATCATCTATGATTGCATTCAACATATCATGAGCATATAATCATAAGCAGCATCACATCACATCAAATACAAAGTACACCAAAATTTATGTGGAAACCCAAATGGGACAAAACCATGAAATGATTTCTTATATATTGTCAAGAATACATTCATTGGAAGCACCAACTTCCAAATTCTCCAGATACAAGTAGAAGGAGGCTCCAACCCCCTATTTACAAGATAAAACCTAAAGGAAGCTACAACTCCCTAATTTACCAGCTACAACTGGAAGGAGGATCCAAACCCCTATTTTACAAGCTCCAACCTAAAGGAAGCTACAACTCCCTGATTCTTTGGCTCCAACCAAAAGGAGGTTGCAACCCCCTTTCTTTGCCCCATCCTAACACCCTGAAATATAAGTGTATACTAACTTGTCACTACCACTGATAATTTCATTGATATATCAATCAACATGTCACTGTCATTGTCATGTCAACCTATCACTGTCAATTTGTTACATCAACTTGTCATTGTCAACCTGTCACTATCTCATCAACCTATCACTGTCATACCATAATCAATATGTCACCATTGTTGATACTCAACATCAACAAAACCAGATCCACTATCAACCATGTACCATAACCTATACCATACCATGTACCAAACCTATACCAAATCGTGTACCAAATATGTACCATGCCAAGTATCAACCATGTATATCAACACATGTACCATACCATGTATCAACCATGTACATCAACACATGTACCATACAATGTACATCAACCATGTACCATACCATGTGCCAATACCTCAACCACATACCATATCACTCATGATATGTCCATAGACCATGTACCAAAATATATCATTAATGAAGTGCCAAGATATCCAAGATACCAAGATACAAATATAGCCAAGATATGCTTCTAATCAATGTACCATAACATCCAATGCATGTACCTCAAACATGTACCATATAATATGTCTCACACCATGCACCAAATATGTGCCTCAATTATATACCAATGCCTCAACAAGATACCAAAGGCATGACCAGCACATTATCAGCATGTAACCTAGATATACCTCAAACCATGTGCCTCAAGTATGTCTCAACAACCATAAACCATGTACCAAGAGATACCATAAAACATGTGCCATATCACTCATATACAATATATGCCAAGTATCTAAGAGGTCCCTCTAACAATGTATCATATCATCACCAAGGTGTACCATGCAAAATCACTACCATGACATGCCTCAAGCATGTACCATAAAAACATAAGCATAATCCTTAAAAATAATTCATAACCATACCTTTGATCATGTGGACACCATGTTGTATCAAATAATAGATGAGTAAACCAACCTGGGAATCAACAACCTGGTACAAGCATCACTTCACAACCTTTCACAAGCTTTTCACAAATTCGTGACATGCTCCTCTACTACCCACTGATATATGTGCTTTGCATTACTATGGCCCACGTACATTTGCTCCATGCTGACTTGTAACCCATGGATAACCTCAGAAACTAGGGTTATCACTTTTTCTGCAACTCTGAGACTTTCACCTTCGATCTTCCTTCGCAACATCAGAATTTCTACCTCAGATTCACCATTAGACCAAAATTTCTTCACAAGATATATATCAATAGATTTGTGTGTGTACCTATGAGAGACTTCTTGCGGTGTATTTATACTTCTTCACAGTAACTTTGTTCCTTACTTTAGGAATTTCTTGTTACAGCCACTTTTCCCTTTCATTAATGAATTGTGTCCAAATAGGGTCTTCTTAACCATTCTTTAGCACTTCCAATTGTTAGAATATAATGGATGTGTTCATTTTACCATCGACAATATCACTATTGTCACCCAACCATAGGCCGAAGCCACCCTCCAAGCACCTTAACCTTGACAGAGAATTTCTCTGGAAGCAAACCCTAGGCTAGATAGCCAAACAAAGGGTATTGCACCTTTCCCCAAGGATAGCGCACCAACAGAAGCTGATCAGATAGTCCAAACCCTAACCAAGAGATAGTCCAAGCTAAACGTGGTATGATAGCTGCAGCAGCTGCAATGGAAACTCTTCTCCAAACCTGCACACAAAATTGGGCACTGCAGTGTGCACAAGTGTTGCTCTGCAATTCTGAGATTGCCTACGAAAATGAAGACTGGCCTCCTGTATTTATAGTAATTATGGCTAACTACCTGGGCCGACTTCTCATTATGGGTATCTGTTTGTTCAGTATATTTTATTTCTTCTGTCCGACTTCTTCTCTTGGAGGCTAATAACCTAATACAAGTTATCCTCTTGAGCCGACATGTCTTCTAGGGTTATTAGCCAACTTATTAGGGTTTCTTCTTGCTTCCCGGAATATTTTATTCTCGTCGGGTTTACACGTGGAGATAAATACCTCCTGCAGCTACCGTAATATTAGCACTCCCTCCTAGCTAGGGAGGTATTACAGGTAATGGTCTTGAGAACAAAAATACCATTTACCCGGTAGCATCAACATAGTTGTATAGACTATCTCATGACTAGATCATGAGCACCATCATTACCATCAGTGTCATCAGCCGTATCATCTCTCGAAACCATACTCCATCTGAGTAATTAGACATGATGTTGGATAAGTTACTCACACCACAGAGTGGCATAAGAGCCATTCTTATATTCTGAACATATGTCCTAGAAGAGTAAATGTTCTAAACCATTTTCCGTCTGGGAAATGTTTGTCCTTTGATTATCCATCTAGCTGATAATCATTTCCAAAAACTGTTGATAGTCTTCAAGGCAATCGGAACAAAATAGAACACAACTGTGTGTGTCCATAGTAGTACATAACTACAATCCAGTAATACACTACCACACCAAGTAGCAAACAAGTACTTGATCAGTAACGTATAGTCACAAACAATGGAACACATCCACCACAGTAGTATACATCTAATGTCATACAGTCTTAATAGCAATCATCTGATATCAATCTGCACAGAAACAATGTTATGATATAAACTGAATCATCTAGGCCATTCTTCCACTCACATATGTGAGATATCAGAAGAGTATCTATCCTTGAAAGGTAAGACATCAATGATGAGATATCTGGACTATTCTTCTCAATCAAGGAAGAATAATTGTCCTGGTTTTTAAGCCTGGACCATTCCCCACCCTGGGTCATTCCTCCGACACCAAAAAAAGTTTAGCCTGGAGAGAATGAGTCTACTCTAAGGAATGTATGTCCCTAATTGTTGAACCTGGACCATTCCCCACCCTGGGCCATTCCTCCAGCACTAAACAAAGTGCAACCTGGAGAGAATGAATCTGCCCTAAGGAATGACTATCCAGACCATTTCCCATGTTAACCACAAGAGAAAATGATTGTCCTACACCAACCTCCAAAACAGACCATTCCTCATGTTAACCACAATGAGAAACCGTTGTCAAGCGAGGCGAGCTAGTCTTCTTGTGTAACCCTCAAGAAGAGAGACTTCCCTAGACCACTTCCCATGTTAACCACAATGGGAAGTCGTTGTCTATGGTACATCAGCAATCTGGATCATTTTCCGAACTGGAAAATGTATGTCCGTCAGAAATCTCAATCCACTTTCTGAACTGGAAAGAATCTGCTCATCATGAACCATTTTTTGAACTGAAAAATGATTGTCCATCAATCAATAAACATCAGTGATCCCTCCCAACCTGGGATTCATCTCTTCCTTTTTCAATAAGGAAGTCGTCTCCACGAGCTCTAGCTTGAGTACGCAAACTCTTTCATCTTGGACAAAAGCTTTACCAAAATATCTTCTTATCTGCTCATCTGTGGAGATATGTATTGGAGAACCAATTTCTCCTTTCTCGACTTCATCACGCATAATTTAATGCTTGATTTCAAATGTACTTCGGTCTAGAGCATTGGTTTTCTCTGAAGGATTCATGTAGCTCTGATCAATAAAGTATATCATTGTTGGAAAACTAGAACATATCCATGTGGCACTTCTTCTGTCATCATGAGATCTGATCTTCTGAGTTATCATCTTGATACAATATCTTTGTTATAGAAAATCTTCACCACGCTTTTGCTGTGCACTGGAGGTTCTCCACCAAGTTATCTTCTTCCATATGCATACAAGGGTCTCTTTTTGGTATGCCTCAAAGTATTGAGGTTGCTCTTCATACGCTCTTTGTTCAATTGCTATGGAGAACAGTCTTAGCATTCATCTGATGTAGAACTTCAACCCATGGATGTTGCGGATGATATAATGACTTATGTAGAGGTATGTCTGGTTTATTGGAACAAGTAATCATCATAGTCTTCTCCCTCCATCTAGGTGAACCTCTAGTTCTGGATCTTGCAATGCTTGCATATATACATTGTTCTTCATCACAACTTTCAGTTCCTCTGTTTGATTGCTTTTAGTGAGTTCATATCAGGCTGGTAATCTTGTGATACAATGACTTGTTGTTCTGGATTCTCTTTCTTTCTTGGAATCTTCACGTTTTTCCTAATGTTTTTCTTCATCTCTTGGGTCCATGAAGTTTCTTCTAGATTCCATTCCCTAAAGATTCCATTTCTTTCTTTCATCATAGGATCACGGATGTGGAAAGACAACCAGGGATACTTTAAGGCTTCTCTTCGAGGAAGTATTCTTCTAAGGTTGAATTGAACACGTACTATCTTTCATGGCTGCTACCATGGATATATACCTCATCATCCTTAATGGATCATAGGATTAACTCCCTCCTAATCCTTGGTTCATGTATGAGTGCATATAATCGGCTCCCTCCGTCTAACAGAGTCCATGATTCTGTTTGCATCCTTATTGTCTTCTGCAATATATAATCAGATCCCTCCGTCTAACAGAGTTCACGCTTTCGTTTGCATCCTTATTGTCTTCTGCAATATATAATCAGATCCCTTTGTCTAATAGAGTTAACGCTTCCGTCTTATTGTCCTTTGCAACACGTCATAAGTCTTTCTCCAATTTTCTCTTGATTGTTGACTTCTTTCTATTTTTGCTTCTTCTAAGTCTCTTCATGATTGATTATGATTTCGGCTTATCTTGTAGTAGCTTCCACATGATTTGTTTGATGTATTTCATCCTTTCATGTGTATTATCTAACTTGTATAATGATAGCAATCCTTATCTTGTTGTTCTTCCATAGGTATAGTTTTTCTTGTAACACATTATCTTCCAAGAGATAGATATACAATATATGTACAGAGACGATGCAAACAAGATATGTACAAGAACTAAGAAGAGTATTGTTACTTTTAGAAGAAGAAGTCTCTTTCATCCTGCTTAGTCTTCTTTGTAGTTTCCTTTTCTTCGGCAATTGATGCTTCGTGTGTCCCCTTCATTTTCTTTAGATCGAGACAATGATTTTTGTAGTGACCATACTTTCGACAGTTGAAGCATTGTATTTCTGAAATATCTTTCTCTTGATTTGGCTTCCTCCTTGAGCCAAACTTCCTTTTGTTCCTGAAATTATTGAATCTTGTTGTGAAGGCTTGATCATTGTACTTCTTTCGAGGTTTCTCTTTTACATTGATCCTGGATTCTTCTTGAGCACAAGTCCAAATTTCTTCAAATGTAGGATACTCCTTCCTTGTGTTCATGCTTGCGGAAAATGCATCCCATGTCTTGGGAAGAATCCAGGATCAATGTAAAAGAGAANACCAATTCCTTCTCTGAGGTGATCTCTTCAATAGATTGTAGTTGATCTCTTAACTGGGATATCCTCACAAAGTATGATGTTATGATGTCATCATCATTCATCTTCATGTCACGTAGCTCATTCTTCAGACTCATGACTTGTCCAATGTTTCTGACTGAGAAGAGGTTTGTTAGGGCATCGTAAATCTTCTTCGATGAGTCAAGATGAGAGATGTAGGGTATCAAGTGGTCTTTTACAGAGTCCACTATGATACTCATGGAATTGATGTCACTTTCTTTAAACTTCTCCATACCTGCAATGTTATGTGGTTCCTTCTCTTTTCCTTCTTCAAACACTGGTTCCACGATATTTCCTTTCACGATATCCAACACTTTATTTTTGGCAAGGATGAGGTCAATCCTTGTCTTCCACACTCTGAAGTTAGAAGCTCCATCTAACTTGTTCTCTGACTTCATAGAGTAATTCATGGCTGCTTTGACTTGGTCAACCCTATATTTGACCAAAAACTCAAACTTGAAGTCTTGGCTTGTTGAGAGTACCAGGAGATGTGCTAGGCTAGGGTGCATTGGTCTATCCAGAGATTAGGTCAATCCCTTCACTTAAGGTGCCTCAACGAGAGGATTAGGGTTTCTACAACTGCACCTGCTAGTAACCCTAGCGACAGTGCTTTGGTGACTTCTCCTGCTAGAAACCCCAGCGGCAGTTCTTCAACAAGCGTATTATCCTTATGGCTATGTTTCCTTCCAGTGGTTAGACTAAATGAAGGTGATTAGACTAAATGAAGGAGGTGTGGGCCCATAACCTGTTAGAATATAATGGATGTGCTCGTTTTACCATCGACAATATCATTATTGTCACCCAACCATAGGCCAAAGCCACCCTCCGAGCACCTTAACCTTGACAGAGAATCTATCTGGAAGAAAACCCTAGGCTAGATAGCCAAACAAAGGGTAGTGCACCTTTCCCTAAGGATAGTTCACCAACAGGAGTTGATCAGATAGTCCAAACCTTAACCAAGAGATAGTCCAATCCAAACGTGATCTGCTAGTTGTAGCGGCTACAATGGCATCTCTTCTCCAAACCTGCGCACAAAACTGAGCACTACATGCGCACAAGTGTTGCTCTACAATTATGAGACTACCTGTCAAAATGAAGACTGGCCTCCCGTATTTATAGTAATTTTGGCTAACTGCCTAGGCTGACTTCTCATTCTGGGTATCTGTTTGTTCAGTATATTTTATTTCTTCTGGCCGACTTCTTCTCTTGGAGGCTAATAACCTAATACAAGTTATCCTCTTGAGCCGACATGTCTTCTAGGGTTATTATCCAACTCATTAGGGTTTCTTCTTGCTTCCCGGAATATTCTATTCTGGTTAGGTTTACACGTGGAGGTAAATACCTCCCGCAGCTACCATAATATCAACACCAACTTCACGAGGGAATATGTCCCTAATCGTGAGGAATCATGTGGAGTGCCACCTACCATTGGAAATGGAATGATGAGGACTATCCATCTAAGAGTGTGTTACTTGCATTTACATTGTCCTTCATGTCCTTATTCCTCAAACAACGTTGGGTCTCATGAACACACCTCTAGGTTTCTTGTAGACTTCTTCAAAGCATATTCCTGTGAGGACCATGCTTAAAGCTACCCCATAAGGATACCACTTTGGATAATTCTCCAAATACACCCATCACTTATGTTGACATCAATGATGACCATATTACTACTAATCTCGACCACATCTTTGGGCTCTCGGACTTCTCCAAGGGTTGACATTAATGACAACCAATTTTCTAACATTAATCTGATAACTTGAATTGATTCTATAGCTTGAGTTCGATTTTGGAACGTGACTTTATTTCTACAATTTGAGAAAGACAAAATAGATATAGCATGAAAGTATGATTGTATTTTTCCTTTTTTCTTTTCCTTTTCTTTTCTTCTTTTTTTTCTTTTCACCAACGAGATGGAATTAAAATTCTCACTATCCTATAACACCCTAGTAGGGGTTTTCACAAGAGGAATTGTTTTAGCAAAGGAGCCTTGCTAGAAAATTAGTTTGTAGGCTTTCCTTTGTCTTATGATGCCCTAGCAAGTTTTCATAATAACAATTATTATTTTATTTTTATTTTATCTTGTTATTTTTTAAAGTGATGATGAAAGGTATTACTCTATATTTATGGTAGAGATGTTCAATTGCATTCATATTGTCTCTTCTTTCTTGTAGAGTTAATATAAACTCCTCTTTAGTTAATGGATTTTTATATAATTTTAATTGATTCTCATTAATGAGTGGTGTCTTGTCTTGGTCAATTGTTACTATCCTCACATAGCCATTATAGAATATGTGATCAACCTCATATGGTCAAAGCCATTTGGTTCTGATCTTTCCTTTGAATTCCTTCAATATAGAGTCATATTGGAGTGCCCAATCTCTAGCTTGGAATTTTTTAACCTTGAATTGTTGCAAGAATCCCAACCACTTGTAATGCCTCACCTGTTTCATCTTGATCTATCTTTGCAAGTTCTAAAGGGGTTGATGATCCATGTGTATGATGGTCTCTTTTCCTACGAGATAGTGCTTTCGCTTTTTCACCGCTTGTGCAATTGCAAATATCTCCTTATCATATATGGGGTATTCAAGTAATGTTCTATGAAACAACTATGAATGGAAACACATAGGCCTTCCTCCTTGCATGATCACTACTCCTAATGCATACCCACATGCATATATCTCTAGCTGAAAAGGTACTTGCAAATTTGGCATGGCTAAGAGAAAAGGATCAACGATCTTCTTCTTCAGTTCTTCAAATGCTTGGTGTTGTGGCCTAACCCAATGAAATCTATCGTCTTTGGTAGTCAAGGCACACAATGGTGTTGATACTATGGAGAAATTTTCAATGAACTACCTTAAGTATTGGGTTGCTCCCATAAAACTCCTAGGTTCTATCACACTGATGGGATTAGAACATTAGGTGATGGTTGTGATCTTCTCTGATCCACTCTCAACTCTCCTCCACCAATCATGTGTCCAATATATATCAAGGACATCTTACACAACTCACATTTCTACAAATTGGTGATTAGTTGATTCTTCCTTAAGGTATCTAATACCTATGTCACGTGTGAGAAGTGATGTTGCCATGTATTACTAAATATTAGTATCCCATCCAAATATACTATCACAAATGAGTTAATGAAAGGGAATAGCACATCATTCATCATTATCATGAAAGTTGCAGGTGCATTACATAAATAGAACGGTGTTGCTAATCACTCATACAAACTTTGTCTTGTTTTAAATGTTGTCTTCCACGTGTCTTCCACTTTGATCCTCAATTGATTGTAACCTGATTTGAGTTATATCTTGGTGAATAATTTATCTTGTTGCAAATGATCCATAAAGTCATCAATCCTTGGTAGAGTATATCTATTCTTGATGGCAATTTTGTTCGGGGCATGGTCATCCATGCACATTCTCTAGCTTCTATCCTTCTTTGGCACCAGGATTATGGGTGAACCACATGGTTATGTGTTGGGTATGATGACTCCCTACTCCAACAATTGTTTTAGCTACTTCTTCACTTCATATGCTTCAATGATGCATTGCCTACACAACCCAGTGTTGGGAAGTGGTGACCCTGGAAACAACTGAATCTCATGCTCAACCTTTAATTTGGGTGGCATTCCATAAGGATCTTGAAACACTTACCTATAGGATTTAATCAGTTTTTGATTCTACTTCCAAATCCATCCTTACAAGTATTCCTTCATGTTAAGAACCAAATATCAATATAGAATATAAGAACCTCAGAATAAGTACTGAACGCCTTGAAAAAGAGAGAATTTCAGGTAATAATCCTCTTTGAGGGGGCAACCTCCTTATACCCCACATAAATGTCCAAATAAAATATGATTCCAAATGAAAATGTCTCCTTGGTATATATAGGAGACTAGGAGGTACAATTACAACTAATGGACTAAAGCCGACATAAATAAAATAACATTACTAATGTAATATGCCCCAATTAAGGGGTAATGAGCCACTATTTATGGCTTAACATGCCCCTCCCCTTGAGACAAGTGTTATCTGCAACGCTTGAGTAACTATGGGTGCTTCTGTATAAAAGACTCATCTTCCCAAGTGGAATCTTTAGTTGGTGGTTTCCTCCATTTAATGAGATACTCTGAAATGGATCTATTCCTCA
>JASDQU010881311.1:24190-48228 GCA_032191745.1 Picea mariana | reverse complement strand
ATGTTACCTTTATATTCAATCTTTGGAAGTTCTCAATGTGCTCTGTAACTGAACCCTTTTGCTTGAGATTTATCAATTGTCTAAAGAAGGTATTGCTCCTTGTATCCTCATAGTGTGCTACCATTTCTTCCGTGAAAATTGTCCAAGTGACGAGTGATTTGCGACAACAAATCCATCGATACCACACAAATTGATTGGGTTCTAAATATAAAGAAACAATATGTACCTTTTGTGTATGTGGCACATTATGTAGATCAAATAATTGCTCCATCTGAAGTATCCATGTGATTGGGTCCTTTCCATCAAACTTCCTCATATCGATCTTAGGAAAGTGGTTGGTCTTCAACCCAAAGTTAGGGTTTCTCCATTCTTGATTCATATTCCTTGTGTCCTCATCACGAATTTCATGGGATACATTTTCACTTTCAGGTGTCCTCTTTATTAGAAAATTTTTCAATCCTTCCATGACCTCCCCTTTTAAACCATCCATCTTAGTATTTATTGAATCCCTCATCTCTTGTAGTTCATCTTTTGTTACTGTCTTCTTTTGTAAATCATTTATGTCCCTACGCATTTCTTCACCTTAATCAAGAGTCCAAGTAGGATTTTCTGGAGGCTTATTTGGTGTAAAAGTTCCCTTTTTTGGTGGAATGTTGGCCAAGTATCACTTTAAACCTTGATTTTGAGGTGGTTCTGCTAGAAAATCTTCCTTTTATTGTATGTCCAAAATTTTGTCCCTTCTAGGTATGAAATTTTCTTTTTTGTAGTTCTCTAATATTTCTTTTCTGCAATGCCATAGGTATGATCAAAATTGGATGTGCCAAGTGGAATGTATGGTAACTCCCCACAACTTGTTGATTTTTTTCCTTTCTAGGAGATCTCACTTGTATAGTGTGCCCCGCACAAAATAATTGATATAAAATTTTGAAAATCATACCATAAATACTATAGACTGTCCACTATCTAATGCAACTGGTCTCACTCATTTTGGATACTCCGGGAATAAGTTATGATTGTTTTACCCGGAACACCTTCTTGAGACTAGTCAATAGGACTAGTCAGATACCCTATCTTCCACAGGGTGTATCTACAAATTTAAGATGCCCCAGACGCTGCAATTTTTACCACAAATATATTACTAATTTATGTGAATATCCTATGGAGTTTAGGGTTTGAAACGTTACATAAAAAAATTTATAGCGAAAATTCCACAATGACTCAATTCAGGATGATTGCAGAACCCTATCTCACACAGGTTGTATCTCCGAAAGTATAAGGCCTTGGGAGCTGAAATTTTAACCCAACGTACCTTGATCTGTCTACTAAATATCTTCCAAGCCGTTCCTTCTGAAACGCTATAGAAAACAATTTATATTGAAAATTCCAAGGTGTCTCAGATGTAGCAGCAAAACCCCAAGACCTTGAGCTCTGATACCATATGTTAAGAACCAAATATCAATATAGCATAGAAAAACCTCAGAAAGAGTACTCATCACCTTGAAAAAGAGAGAATTTGAGGTAATAAGCCTCTTCTTAGGGGAAACCTCCTTATATTCCACATAAATGTCCAAATAAAAGATGATTCCAAATGAAAATGTCTCCTTGGTATATATAGGAGACTAGGAGGTACAATTACAACTAATGGACTAAATCCGACATAAATAAAATAACATTACTAATTTAATATGCTCCAATTAAGGGGTAATGACCCACTACTTAGGGATTAACACTTCATCTCCAACTTCTTTCCTTCTCTTTACTACATTCCTTCTCTCAAAAACAACAAGACAAACTTATTTCTATAGCCCATGATTATTTTTTCCTAGTGAGCACTAATTATAGAGAGTTTGGATTTGTCCTTGTGTGTATTTATGGCATATTACTTTCCATCCTTGACTATCCTATACTCATTTTATCTCCTCCTAAATATATCATATCTCATGTACAAGTATGGACTTCCCAAGATGAATTCACATGCATCCAATGGAACCACATCTGCAACCACTTCATCGACAAAGTTTTGGTTGATCGAAAACTTGAATTTTCATTATTTTTTCACATTCAATTCCACATATTGCCTTAACCATCCTAGGGAATATGGTTGTAGCTGATGTTGTGTCTCTATCCCAATATTATCAACCAATTGTGTAGATATCAAGTTGAATTGATCGAACAAACAATCCACCTTGCTCAGTTTCATGTGGATTTTGATGTAGAACAACGTAGTCATCTCCTCCTCTTTGTGATTGTAGCAAATTAATGTTGCATCTTTCTGAATATTAGTGCAAATTATCTTCCCTTGTAGGTATGAGTTGTTGTCCACCCTTTACTCAACATCCATTGTTATCAATGTCTTCTTCTTCTTCTTCTTCTTCTTCTTCTTCTTCTTCTTCTTCTTCTTCTGTAAATGTTTGGTCTTTTTCTCATGGTGAAATTTCCAATAGTCCTCCTCAGTATGTCCCTTTCGATCCCATCCCTTGCATTGCTTGGAAGAGGGTATTACTTCTTGTTTCTCTACCACAATCTTCTTCCTACTCCATTTATTCTTATTTTTCTTCTTTTTATGTTGCTCCTATGGTTTTGTTTTCATGTGTGTTCTTGATTGTCACTTACATTTGTCTCCCTCAAGGTATTGTGCTTGAACATTGGCCCTATCAATCGGCTTTGGTCTAAATAGCATCATTTTATTTCAAATCTGAGGTATCAATGCGCCCAAGTACTTGATCACCATTTATATGCTTTTCAGAGACACGTCAAGTTGAATGTCTCTCTTCTTGAACTCTGTGGTGAAATTATCCACCAATTTTCCTTTCCTTTGCCTAAAGTAATGCCATATAATATTTTAGTGTTACTCATATCTGATTGGGTAGAAATGGTCTTTGATCATTCCTTTGAACACCTCTAAATTTATCATCAGTGACTCATTTTCCAATTCTCTGACTATTGCATTTTTCTCCCACCATGCCAAATCATGGTCTTCAAGCTTCATCCAAGCAAATGCAATATTTTTTTTCATGATTACTTCATTCATGTTGAAGCATACATCCATATACTATAGCCACTATTTCAGCTTGATGGTATCAACCTCCCCGACATATAGCTTGATGTCCACCATGGCCTCCACATGGAAAGCTACCTTTTTTTGTGCTATAGTTTCATTCTCCCATCTTTGTCTCAATATTCTACTCTATTTTATGTTTCTTTTCCTCTTATTGGGGTCTTCGTGAAAACCCTATATTGGAGGTGTTTCCATACCCTTTGTTGTCAATAGATGTGACACCATCGATGTCAATGTGTCCAGGCTCTACTCAAGTTGATCAAACATGACCCTAGGATATTATTCCTCATCTTATCCATGATGTTTTCCCATAATTCTTGGTGCTCTACTTTTCTCTATCCCTGGCAACAATTCTTGTCCACTTCTTCTTTACTCACTCCATGTACTTACCATACAAGTATGACTAGGTGTTTTTGAACTTAGGATCTAATATCATATGATACATAAATGGTAGGCTTATAGGATGTACGTTTCACCAACATGGATTCATCGGAAATGGGAGAATATCCTTGTTGTTTGTTCAAGTGATTTCACGAAAAAGAAATTAACAATGGTTATTTATTCAAGTTATTTCAAGAAAAAGAAACTGATAATGGTTATAAATTACTCTGGAAACTTATGTCTCATATTGTACTACTATGTAAGCTTGAATGGAACCTTTGAGTGATGATCTTGAACTGGCCTATACTAATACTTCAAAGAATGTATCATAGCTCATTAACATAGAGTAGACAATTCACATCACATACAAAGTAAAAATAAGTAACACTCCTTTGCTTTCCAACTAGCATGTCACCCGCAAGTTAGAATAGGTGAAGGGTGCATAGATGAAATATTTTGACCAAACTCTAGCCTACAAAGTGTTAAAATGAATTAAATTTGTGCCAACCAACATTGAGAGAGATAAAGGTTGTCCACAGGCTATATATTAGATTGACCAAGATAATGAGAAGTCGACCAAGTAGATGAATTCAACCAGGTATATGAAGTCGACCAAGCTGAAGGAAATCACTCAACCAAACATGAAATTATAGCACACAATCCTCCTCTTGCAAATTGATGGTTGAACAACTAGTGGGTGATTGCAAATGGCCCAGGGAAGGAGAAATTGACTTAGCTAGCAATGAAATCATAGCCTAGAGAGATCATATGGTCAAGGGAGTGAGAAATTAGCTCAACTAGCATGAAAATTACAAACCAAGGGGTGAATACGACCCGTGAGAAGGGTGTACATACCATGGGAAGTTGGAAAAAAATATTCGACAAGAAAATCACAGCCCAAAGGGAGAGAATGACTTGTGAAAATGGATAAAATTCCAACCAGCAAAGAAATGGCGACCCATGGGAAGTGATAAACCTATAGGGGAGTGAAAACACAACTAAAAAAACAAAATTTAGCTCAGGGAGTGAAGTGGAAACTTGCAGGGTAAAGAAATACTCCAACAACCATGAAAACACTAAACAAACAACTTTGTATTCATTTGCAACAGCTCTGAAATGAGAACCATTAATCTTTCATCTCTGAAATGGTTGAACAAAAGAAATTAGAGAGAAATTGGGTTGGTTGATTGGATTATGGGGACTATATGTATGGGAAACAACATCAAATAGTAACCGGTATAGATCTCTCCTTGCTAAATAACACACAAGAATCCATTAAACTATAGATCAACTCCATTTCAACTCATAAACAGATAAAACCACATAACCACAGATAAAATCACATACAAAACTCAGAATTTACCCTTGAAACCCAAATGGGAAAACTAGCATTCAATTGGCTTTGTGAGGTTCTTTATTATGCAGCAATGGGTGATTTATAGTCTCTCTAGTTCATCCTTATTCTCCTCATTGAATTTTGGGCAGCATTCCTCTTCATTGTCATCCAAATAACCCATCTTCCCTTGTGAGGAAACCATATATAGGAGATTGGCTCAGCTAGGGGTATAGCTGGAATTTCAAGAGTCCCCAACCATTCAGCTTCCCCCAAGATCATTTCTCCTCCTTCTCTTTTTTTTTCCTTCATTGCATCAGGGAAGAGGTCTCATAAGAGTTTTAATTTTTTAATACATGATTTTTTTAAAACAATATTCTTCCTTGACTTTACATCTCATGTGCTTGCCTTATGATTTAATTGAATGCAACAATTGACACTAATTGTGATGGAATGGGTCCCTTCACACCAATAAGTCAATCTCATTCACTGTCTATAGCCTCAAACCTTTTCACTTCCAATCATTGTAGAGCATGTCTCGATATCCAACTATTCTTGTGTGGATCCAATTCGAATCATGCATATACATTATAAAGTTTCCATCGGGGAAAGTTTCATCCAACAAGCCTTATTTTGGGTTATTCTCTAAGTGAGACAAGAAATATACAATAACATTCTCCTTGTCTGGCTTATCAAGTATGGTTAGATCATATTCTTGCAACATAAGTAACCATCTAACTAATACACCACTAATGACATTTTTTTATGAGAAATCTAACAGCAGCATAGTCTATGTGAAAAAAAAAATTGTATCTTGTTATATAGTGTTGAAATTTGTTGAGCACATACACTACAACAAGAAATTGTTTTTCAGTGATTGTGTAATTTAACTATTCTCCAAAAAGGTTATCTTTGATCAAATAAATGGTGTTCTTTTCTGTAGCCTGATTTTGTCCTAAAACAACACCTAAATATTTCCCAAAGCATTAATGTAGATGTGAAAAGGAAGGTTCCAATTTGGTCCTTGCAATATAGGGTCTAAGACCAACTTTATTTTTAAAGAGTCAAAGGTTGCTTGAAATTATAGGATCCATAAGAATTCAACATCTTTTGTGAGGAAGACATATAGCGGGGTATGTTAGAAAAACAGGATCGTGGTGTAATAAAATAAAACAAATACAGAAATAAAAAACAGAAGATACACAATACAATAGAGACACAGATATACGTGGTTCACCAAGTGTGGTCTACGCCCACCAGATAAATTTCCATGTCCTTCCTTTATTATTATCCAACAAAATGAAGGGATACAACCTACAACAAACCCCCTGTAACTTCATCTTGTTTATCTCACAGTCTCCTCTCTCAGAATACAATATTCACAATGATACATAGTTACAATATATTTCCCTCATAAAAGAGAGTTGCCTTCTAGGGAAAAAACCCTAACATAACTTCTATCGTCATATCTGTGACTTTTTAATGAACGGTCAAGATTTACAATGAAATTACAATATACATTTACAAGGTAATTTTTCCTTCGAGGGATTCGCCCCCGAACCCCCGCTTGCCCTCGGACCCCACAAAGGGGGTAACCCCCCTCTACACTCCCCCGCTTGGAAGAGTGTACATTCTTCTAGGGTGTAAAGTCTTCATGGGGTATAAACACGATTAAAAACAAATACCTCTGAATCAGAAAGATAACCAAGCTCCACAACCAACAATATCCCACTTGGATATTGATCTCAACAACTCCATCGTTGTTGTATATGTTGGACTATGAACCGTCTTCTGGAAAATTTCTCATCTTCATCTTCATTCTTGAAGACCTAATGAAACTGAGCAGGAACTTAGTTTCTCCCTAGTTACTCCCTTTGTTAACATGTCTGCAAGATCCTGGCTAGTGTGTATCTTTTCCAACTTCAAATGTCCATCTTCCAAGATGGATCGTATGAAATGGTACATGAGTTGTATATGCTTAGTCTTCGAATGGAAGGTAGAGTTATTTGCAAGATGAATGGAACTCTCACTGTCACAATACAACCTGCTATTCTCATGCTTCTTTCCCAATTCCTCCATAAACCTTTGTAACCAAATCATCTCTTTACTAGCCTCTGTAGCAACAACATACTCTGCCTCTGTTGTTGAAAGTGCAACAACCTTTTGCAGTTTTGAAATCCAACTTACTTATGTTCCACCTACAGTAAAAACATACCCTGTGGTGCTCCTCCTACTATCTTTATCACCTTCCATATCTGAATCAACATATCCCTGTAGAACAGTGTCTGAACCTCCAAAACATAATGCATGAGTAGCAGTACCTCTCAAATACATGAGAATCCACTTTACTGCCTCCCAATGTTCTTTACATGTATTGTTCTTATACCTGCTCACAACTCCCATTGCATGTACAATATCTGGTCTTGTGCAAACCATCGCATACATCAAGAATCCAATTGTTGATGAATAAGGGACCATGGACATGTATTATATCTCCTCCTGTGTCTTGGGACACATTTACTTAGTTAATTTTAAATGGCTGGCCAAAGGTGTACTAATTGGCTTTTCATTCTGCATTCTAAACCTCTCCAACACATTCTCTATGTAATCACCCTGAGACAATGTCAATTTGAGATTTTTCCTATCTCGTGTTATTCTCATACCAAGGATTTTATTTGAGCACCCAAATCCTTCATTTAAAATGAATTATCTAATTTCTTCTTGAGCACATTTATATCCTGCATATTAGACCCTACAACAAGCATGTCATCTACATACAATAGCAAGATAATATAGCTTCCATTTTCTAGATTTTTAAAATAAATACACTAATCAGAATGACATCTACTATAACCTTGTTCTATCATAAACATGTCAAATTTCAAATTCCACTGCCTTGGAGCTTGCTTTAGGCCATACAATCTCTTCTTCAACCTGCATACTAAATTATCCTTCCCTTTGACCTCATAACCCTATGGTTGTTGCATATAAATCTCTTCCTCCAAATCCCCATGGAGAAAAGTTGTTTTTACATATAACTATTCAAGATGCAAATCTTATACTGCCACAAGACTTAAAATAGTCCTAATTGAAGTCATTTTAACAACAGGAGAAAATATTTCATTAAAATCTATGCCTTTCTTTTGTGAAAACCACTTTACAACAAGTCTAGTCGTGTACCGTTTTTTTCCTCCATATTCTTCCTTCAACTTGTAAACCCATTTATTCTGCAATGCTCTTTTACCTGCAGGCAACTAAACCAAGTCCCGAGTCTGGCTATTTACCAAAGAATCTATTTCCTCTTTCATGCCTTGCTCCCACTTCTTTTTGGTGTTTACTTGCATTACCTCTCCGGTTCACCATAATCAGTCAACAATAAATAATACAATGAAGGAGAGTATCATTCAGGGGGTCTAATTAACCTGGTAGATCTTCTAATAACACTTGTAGGAGTTTGAGGTACCTGTTGATCATGTTGTTGTACATTATGATTTTTTGGTACCTTTGGAATTTATTTTTCAGTGATCTCATCAAGCACTATGTATTATGGTTTTTCTTTTTCTCGTTTCTTTCCCTGCAACTAATCTTTGTACATGACCTTCTCATTGAATATGACATCTCTAATCCTAATAATTTTGTTATTTTCATAATCCCATAAGTGATAACCAAAATCATTAACAATGTATCCAATAAAGGTACACTTCTTGGATTTTTCCTCAAGCTTTGTTTTATTTTCTTTATCAATATGGACAAATTATTCACAACCAAAAGTCTTGAAAAAAGAATAGTTTACCTTTTTTCATGTCCATGCCTCCTCTGGAATTCTACCATCCAAAGAGATTGAAGGTCCTATGTTTATTAAGTAAACAACAGTATCTACAGCATCTGCCCATAAATGTAAGGGAAAACTAGCATGCAATCTCATACTCCTTGCACACTCCATGATTGTCATGTTCATCCTTTCTGACACACCATTTTCTTGTGGTGTTCCTAGAACTGTCTTCTCTCTACGAATCCCACAGTATGAACAGTAATCATCAAAATCATTTCTGCAATATTCACCTCCATTGTTTGATTTGAGACACTTCAACATTTTTCCTGACTCATTCTCAACTAAAGCTTTCCATTTCTTAAAAGTATCAAAAACATCAGATTTTTGTCGAATGAAATAAACCCAAGTTTTTCTAGTCGCATCATCAATAAAATTAACATAATAATGAGAGCCACCAAGAGATAATACCTGAGTTGGTCCCCATACATTTGTATGCACAATCTCTAACCTTTCACTCTTCTTTTTCTTTTCCGACTCTGAGAAATCTGACTCTCTTTTGTTTTCCATAAACACAATGCTCACAGAAATCCAAATAAATTTGTTTAAGATATGGAAACAAATTTATTTTGTGAAGTATTTTCATCCCCTTCTCACTCCTGTGTCTAAGCCTATGATGCCACAGTGTTGTATCCACTCATGTAGAAGCTAAACAGATAGAAGAGTCATTATTACCAGTACAAAAATACAATGTACCTACCTTCTCTCCTTTTTCTATCACCAATTATCCTTTGGTGACCTTCCACACCTTATCTGTAAATATGGATATACAAACTTCACTTTCCAACTGCCCTGTTGAAATTAGAGTTTTCTTTAGATCTGGAACATGTCTTACCTCTTTCAACAACCATTGGTTTCCATTCCTTTGCTTTATTTTTACCTTCCCCATTCCAACAATTTTGCATGGTGCATCATCACCCAAATGAACCTGTCCAAAATCACCTTGAACATAATCTAGAAAATGTTTCCTATGGGGTGTGGTATGAAATGAAGCCCCTGAATCTACTACCCAAGACTGAAAAATATTATCTACAGAAATAATCAAAGCATCTTGTTGTCCATCTCTTTGTTTCTTTGGAGTTTGGCAGTCTTTATTCAGATGTCCTCTCTTTCCACAATTCCATCACTCTATCTTTCCAAATCTGGATTTGCATCTACCCTTCCTAGAATTCCCGCGGTTTCTTGAGCCCTTTCCTCTATCCTTTTGTATTCCCATGTTCTACATGTTTAACGCGTTACCTGATGTCTCACCTTTGTTTTTTCATCGCATTTCCTCACTAAGGATAACACCAAAAAAATCATCAAATTTTAAAGTGTTTGAACCAGAAACAGAGTTATAGCCATGACCAAACCGTTCCAGCTTTCTGGCAATGAGCACAAGATTAGAAGAGCCCTAATCTCATCATCAAAGTCCACTTTTACAGAACTTAGTTGATTAGTAACTTTATTAAATTCATTTAAATGATATGCAACAGACCCACCTTTTGACATCTTCATATTAAATAATCTCTTCATTAGAAATACCTTATTGGAAGCCGAGGGTTTTTCATACAGTTTAGCCAATGCATCCATCAACTCCTTCATTGTCTTTTCTTTCGAAATATTGAAAGCCATTGACGCTTCCAGGCTCAGTCGTATCATTCCTAGTGTCTTTTTGTCAAGAACCTCCCATTCTTCGTCCTTCATGGCCATCGCCTTCTTTGCTATTCCACCCAATGGTAGAAATAGATCCTTCTGATATAAATAATATTCAATCTGCATCTTCCATAACTGGTAGTTTTGGTCGTTAAATTTATCGACCCTAAACTTTCCATCTTCCGCCATTTCTCCCACTCGAACCAGGAACCCTCTTTTCCTTCAAGTTACCTTTTGCTCTGATACCAATTGCTAGAAAAATAGGATCACAGAGAAATAAAATAAAACAAATGTAGAAATAAAACATAGAAGATACACAATACAATAGAGACACAAATATATGTGGTTCACCCAGTGTGGGCTACGTCCACAAGAGAAATTTCTAGTTCCTTACTTTATTATTATCCAGCAAAATGAAGGGACACAACGTACAACAAACTCGTTGTAACTTCCTCTTCTTTCTCTTACAGTCTCCTCTCTCAGAATACAATATTCACAATGATACATAACCGCAATACATTTCCCTCATAAAATAGGGTTTCCTTCTATGGAAAAAACCCTAACATAACTTCTAACGTCATACCTATGACCTTATAATGAACGGTCCAGGTTTACAATGAAATTACAATATACATTTACAAGGCATTTTTTCTTTCAGGGGCCCTCTTGCCCCCAAACCCCATAGAGGGGGTAACCCCCCTCTGCACTCCCCCACGTGGGAGAGTGTACATTCTTCTGGGGTGTAAAGTCTTCATGGGGTATAAACATAGCTAAAAACAAAGACCTCTGAATCAGGAAGATAATCAACCTCCACAACCAACAGGGTAGCTATCTTGTTGAAATCAGGAATAAAAATTCTATAGTAACCAACATGTCCTAGAAAGCTTCAGATATCATGTTGTTTTGTAGGGGTAGGTGGGTCTTAAATGACTGAAGTTTTGGCATGATCTACCATGATGCTTATAGTTGAAATATGGTATGCTAGCACTATACTTTCATTCATTAGCATGAATCATTTTTCATGATTGATGGAAATATTGAATCATTACATATCTATAGCACTCTCGCTAAATTTGTCAAGGCTTTCTTATATGTATTTCCATAGGCTCTGAATTCATCCATGTATACTTCTACACTATCATGGACTAGATCTGAAAATATGTTGAGGAAATATCTTTAAAATGTGGTAGTGGCATTATATAATTCAAAAGGTAGGAATTTATAGGTAAATATACCCCATGGGCATGTAAATGTCATTTTATCTCAGTCCTCCATGGCTATCTATATTTTTTAATAGCCACTGAGACCATCTAAAAAGAATCATTTTTCCCAGAAAATGTATTCAATACTTGATCAATGAATCGTAAAGGGAATTGGTCCTTCCAAGTTTAGTTAATAAGCTCCTTGTAGTATAGACATACTCTCCATTTCCCTCCTTTCTTTGGGACAAAATATCAAAGAAACCCATTGGCTATCTGAAATAGGGTATATAAAATCAACTTCTAGGAGTTTCTAAGGGTATGTTTTAACAATGTCCTTAAGAGATGGATTCATTTGGTGTTGAGGTTGTCAAATGGGATATATTTATGTAGATATGATGTCTACAAATGCATAGTTCAATTCCTATTATCTCCTTGTATTCCCATGAAAAGGTTGTGAAGTGTTTTTGTAATAGATTCATCAACCTTTTCCATTGAGGAGGGTTTAGGTGGCTATTGATATTCAAGGTTTTACAGGAAATACTTCTATTGAAATGGTTGGTGATTTGGGTATTTTAGTTGTATGAACATCAATTAGGCATATAGTGTTGGTAGATTTGGATTTTATGTGGCCTTAATTGGTAATTCTATCATCACTAGATTATTGATTTAACTCTATAATTTGGAACTCTGGAGGATAGAGGTTCTACATAAAGTTTGTGATTGTAGTATCCTTGTCTAACTCTTTCAAATTTAGGGCTCTATCAATGTCAAGGATAGCTTTGGAAGTTCCCTAGAAAATGTGTCTCTTTCTTCATCTTCAATCCACATTGCTTCTACAACTTCTAGGAATTATATGGACAGTGGATATAATGTTAGATTTTTGTGGGATTGACCATCAAAAATTGGCATATCATCAATTATACATAAAATATAATAATCAATGGTTTCCAACCAAGGAATTCTAAGAATCAAAGGGTAACCTCCCTATCCTAATTTTTTTTGTAAGACCATAGCATATGTTGGGTACTACCATGACTCTATTGATACTATAATGTCTTCTAACATTCCTTCTAGCTTGATTATGAAACTATCAGCCATTTGGAGGATAGTAGGGATTTGTCTCAAGATTCTTTGGATCTCTAGATTCTCTAATGCTTTCTTTTTCAAGACATTCATTTTTTTCTCCTAGTTTAATCAAGGTGTTTCTTATCATTTTATTAGCAATGTGAATACTCACTATGGGGCTAGTTGGATTGGAATATTTAGGAATGCACACTTTTCCAAGCATAATATTATCTAGATTGTATAAAGAACAAAATGAAAGGAAGTTATATGAATGAAAACACACATTGGGAAATATTTTAGAGAGCATAGTAATACAATGAATCCCAAATTCTATTAATGAACAAAATAGGAAAAGACAATAAAATGCAAAGCAATACTAACTAGCTAGAATGGCGGTAGCTTATCTCTGAAGAGATAGGTGTCAACTACACTCATTCACAAGAAGCCATTACAAGAGGCTAAAAATGGAATTTTAACATAAATTAATAAACCCTAAGAGGAAAAAACCCTAAACATCCAAAACCCTAACTCTAGGAGATGAATCACCAAAAGGATTATGGGCCCCGAGGTGGCTACTTGATACATCATCTTCCTAGGGAAAAAAATTTGCATACAATATTTGTTTGGAGCACATAGTATTTCATTGGAAAAATGTAACTAAGAATTAAAATTATTGGTAGGCTTCGAAGGGCCATGACTACCCTTAGCCCTCAAATGACCAAAAAACATCATTTAAGACCTCAAAATGACCCTGGAAGTTTAGGACCTAAAAATTGTAGATAAAAAAATTTCCAAGATGGAGAACCATGTTAATTTTTTGAAAGAGGTGGGTGGCCATTGATTTCCACATAAATATTTCCTCCCCTATTAGGAAATAATGGTCCTCATTGCATCAACTTACCTCACTAAATGGGGAAAATTTTGTTGAATTTGACTCCTAGTGAGCCACTTGCCTTGGTGAAGAAGATGTCATTCTTTAAAAACTTGATAGAGTTGTATGTTCTATTGGAGGGTTCCCTTCGTCCCGGTTTCCATGATCTAATCCACTATATACTGCTCAATGTAGTCAAGATTGAATTCTGTAGGGGCCAAATGACAAAAAAAACATCATTTAAGGCCTCAAAATGACCTTGGAGGTTTAGGACCTAAAAACTTTAGATAAAAAAAATGTCAAGATGGAGAACCATGTTAAGTAAGTGGAAGAGGTGGGTTTCCACTGATATTCACCTAAATCATTCCTTCCCCCTTAGTAAATAATGGTTCCCATTGAATCAATTTCCCTCACTAGATGGGGAAAATTTTGTTACTTTTGACTCATGTTGAGCCACTTGCCTTGGTGAAGATGTCATGCTTTGACAACACAATAGAGTTGTATGTTCTATTAGTGGGTTTCATTCATCTTATTTTCCATGATCTGATCCATTGTATACTACTCAATGCAATCAGGATTTAGTTCTATAGGGGCCAAATGCTCAACCACCTCCAAAGTGTCCAACAGGAGTGGAAAATATGGTCAAAGCAACTTCACATTAAATACTAAGAGCAAGCCAAGGAAAGGGGGAACACTCAATTCAAAATCATTCTCAACCAAATCATTCATGATGGTGTAGGTCCCATATCAAAGTGGTCTGAGATTCCTATGGGAGTCTATGAAGCACTCTTTCTGTAAATGCAACCACACCTTATCACCAACATGAAACTTGTGTGGAACCCAATGTTGGACATGTCACTGCTTGTACTTGGCATTGTCTTTCTATAGAATAATGTGAACCTATTGTTGGATGTCCTGGATCCATTCAAAAAATTTGGTTTATCTATCTACTTTAGTTTGAGAATAGGAGGACTCTTCCTATGAAGATGTAATGGGAAAATATATATCAATGGGGGCCAATGGTTCGACTCTCAAGCACACCTGGAAAGGGTTCTGGCCAATAGAGTTGTGGGGGATATATTGTATCTATTTTAAACATATATAAGGATCTCATCTTGTGTATGTGGATGCTTGGAGTTGTACATGCATAGGATATGCACAATCATCTTATTGATTGCATATGTTTGTCCATATGTTTGGGGGTGGAAGGTAGTCGATTTGGTCATCTTAGTGTCCATCAAATACCACATGTTGGACCAAAAGGTACTGAGGAACCTATTATCCCTATCTAAAATCATGGTTCATGGTATCCCAAAATGAACCCAAACACACTCAAAGAGGATATTAGTAGTGACTTCGGTTGTGACACTCTTCTTACATGGTGCCAAAATGGCCAACTTAGCGAATCAATCGAAAACCATAAAGACACAATCGTTACCATGCTTGGTGGAGGGAAAAACTCATATGTAATCCATGGATATTGACTCCCAAGGCTTGTTTTGGGTAGGTAGAGGAGTGTACATCCCTTGCTTCTTAATGGTAGGTTTAGCAATGGCACAAGCAATGCACGATCTAATATATTTTATAACATTATATCGAAGTTTTTTCCAATAGAAATAATTCTAAAGTAATTCTATTGTATTCTACACAAAAAAGTTCCCTTCCACCTGACTATAATGTACCTCCAAAATTAACTTTGAATGCTCACTTGAAGGAACACAAAGATGGCCTAGATAACACAAAAGTGCATCCTAGAGGTGAAAGTATGGAACTTTTTTACTTGCACACAGTTTCTAATATGTATTAGCAAAGTCAAGGTTGTTATCATATAATTTGGGCCACCTGGAGGTCTCGTTCCCACAGGAGTTAAAAAATTTGGTTAGTGCCACAACCAGGGTCTAGTTGAGGAATTTTGCAACATAGTTTGTGCTTCCCTTCTTGTACTTAATGTTCGACTGGAATTGTTGTAAGTAAATGGACCAATTTTGATGGAAATCATTATGTAAGTGTCCATGTGTATACATGAATTGCATAGGCTTGTGATTAGTGTGAATGATCATTTCCTTTCCCATGATACAATGCTTCCATTGCCAGCATACCTACACATTGGAGTACATCCCCTTATCTTAGGTGAAATAGCTATGAACAATATCAAAGAGTGTTTTTTTTCCATGATCTGATCCGCTATAGACTACTCATTGTAGTCAATATTGAGTTATGTAGGGGCCAAATGATCAAACACCTCTAAAGTGTCCAATAGGGATGGAAAATATGGTTGAAGCATCTCCACATTAAATGTTGGGTGCAAGCCGAGGAAAGGGGGAATACTCAATTCAAAATCATTCTCACCCACAAGATTCATTATGGTGTAAGGCCCATATCAAAGTGGTTTGATCTTCCTATGGGGAAAGCACTCTTTTTGTAAATGCAACCACACCTTATCACCAAATTGAAACTTGTAAGGAACTCAATGTTGGTCATGTCATTACTTATACTTTACATTGGATTTTCGTAGGATATCATGAACCTATTGTTGTATGTTCTATATCCATTCAAAAAATTTGATTTCTCAATCCACCTCAGTCTAATCATGGGAGGACTCTTCCTATGAATATGCAATGTGAAGAGATACATCAATGGGGGGGAATGGTTGGAATCCCAAGCACAATTGGAAATGGTTATGGCCAATAGAGTTGTGGAGGGCTATGTTGTAGCTATTTTGAACATATGGAAGGCTCTCATCCCATGTATGTGTATTCTTGGAGTTTTACATGCATGGGATATGCACAAACATATTATTGGCCACTTTTGTTTGTCCATCTATTTGGGGGTGGAAGGCAGTATATTTGGTCATCGTGGTGTCCATTAGAGACCATGGGCTAGACCAAAAGGTACTAAGGAACCTACTATCCTTATTTGAAATAATGGTCCATGGTAGCCCAAAATGAACCTAAACGCGCTCGAAGAAGAGATTAACAATGGATTTGGTTGTGATATTATTTTTACATGGTGCCAAAATGGTCATCTTAGAGAACCAATCGAAAACCACAAAGACACAATCATTATCATGCTTGATGGAGGAAAAACCTCACATGTGATTCATGGAGACCGACTCCCAAGGATTTTCTAGGGTAGGTAGAGGAGTGTACATCCCCTTCTTCTTAATGGTAGGTTTAGCAATGGCACAAGCAATGGATGATTTGATATACTTGTCAACGTCCATTCAAATTTTTGGCCAGTAGAAATAATTTTGAAGTACTACTATTGTATTCTTCACACCAAAGTGCCCTTCCACCCTACTATAATGTGCCTCCCAAATTATCTTTGAACGCTCTCTTGAAGGGACCTAAAAATGGCCCAGATAGCACAAAAGTGCATCCTAGAGGTGAAATTATAGAACTTGTTTACCTGCACATTGTGTCTCATATGTAGTAGCACAGTTAATTTCATTGTTATACAATTTGGGCCACCCGGAGGTCGCATTCCTACAAAAGTTAAGAACTCTGGTTAGCACCACAATCGGGGGGTGATTGAGGAAGTCTGCAACATGGTTTGTGCTTCTCTTCTTGTACTTAATGTTCAAGTGGAATTTTTTTAAGTACATGGACCAGTTATGATGGTGATCATTCTATAACTTCCATTGTGTCTGCATGAATTGCATAGGCTTGTGATTAGTGTGGATGATGATTTCCTTTCCCATAATATAATGCTTCCATTTTTAGCATGCCTGCACAATGGAGTACATCACCTTGTCATAGGTGGGATACCTAAAAATAATATTAGAGAGTGGCTTATTGTGATAGACCATTAAATGTCCATGTTGAGTGAAGACTGCATCGATGGCATAGTCAGAGGAATATGTATCAATATCGAATGGTTGTTGCAGGTCTGTTAGGATGAGAACTGGTTTATATTAGAGGAATCATTTCATATGCTCGAATGATTTATGTTGATATCATGAGTTAGAATCTGATTATTTTTCTTTCAGCTCAACCAACAATGATTTTTTCAGGCACCATTCATCAATGTTGTGCTAGGGGATTTTTTGGAACTCATGACACTTTCCAATGTCCTTCTTTGACTTCCTATTACCCTTCTTTTCTTGCATCTTGGAGTGGTTGTGTTGAGGTTGGATCTCCTTGATGTATGCTTTGTTTTGTGAATTAAGGATGTTGATGTTTGGGAAGCATCAGAAAGCCATTTTGCTAGATTAATAATTAATAATATGATTATTAATTATTAAACAGTATTATTCATGTAATAATATATTTATATAAGGTATAATATATATCATAAATAATTATTTATGATGAGTGTTCCATATATATATTTATTATCCAAGGGATGCATCCTTTCATGGATGGCCACCATATGTTCTATATATATGGAACACTCATCATTATAATAATATATATTCACATATAATATTATCTATTATGAAAAATCAACAAAGGACACCTTCACCATGCTTCTATTGCGGTGGATTTGCAAACCCAAACTCTCGTTTATTCCTCTGCTTAAATTTCTGCTCAATTTTTTAGCATATCAATAAGTGGCTCCCAGTGAGGATATTTCTAAGAAATCCATCTCTCTTTATATGTATCTATGTATGCCAAAATGGTACTTCAAAACCAAGTTCCACTCGAAGTCCTTGATACCCCTCTTTGAGCACAAGGTATAGAATATATTGGTGTACTTTGGCATTATCCAGTCTCTCTATTGACTCAAAGATGTATATCTCATGTATTCATCATAGTTTAAACCAAGGTATAATTCCTCCTTGATGACATCAAAAAAGATTTCCCAAGTGGGTTATATCCTAAATGTTGTAGACTCATATTTTTCATGTCTCTCCTAGTGAACTTCCCACCAATATTTGACATGGGAAAGGGATTTAAGGAGCGTGAAGGTGGTATTTTTGATGTCAGAAAAAATTTGAAGTAATAACCCTCTAATAGATTTAACCATTTCTCCAAATAATATGTGTCTATATTTCCTTCAAATAATGGAATATCGGAGTTAACTTGTACCTTTAAGCGTGTTGTACCTCTGAATTGGTTTCTTGTGAATATGCCTCGAAAATCGTTGGTGGTCGTCGAAGGATTTGGGAAAAAATATCCATCCTCTCATTCCTCTATCACACAAGGGCTTCCTTGAGAAACAACTTGAAATGTCTCCTACTCCATCATCTCTCTTTTATTCCATCATGGGAGGTCGCTTGGTTCAGCGAGATCAATCTTCCCCAAGTGAAATTAGTTGACCCAACTCTCTATACCATGACCTCGTCAAGGACATGCACTGAGAACAACAAAGAGTGGATTGTTATAATAACACTAATTTGGATTGTATAGACAATGAAATGAAAAGAAATAATATGATTGGAAACACACAAACATAAATATTGTAGAGAGAACAGTAATATAGTGAAACCCAAATTATATTAATGAATGAACTATGAAAAGACTGTAAAATGCAAAGCAATACAAACTAGCTAGAATGGTGGTAGCTTATATCTAAAGAGAGAAGTATCAGCTATGCTCTTTTGCAAGAAGCCATTACAAGAGTCCAAAAATGGAATTTTAACATAAATTACTAAACCCTAACAGGAAAAAACCTTAAATATCCAAAACCCTAATTCTAGGAGATAAAGCACCAAAAGGATTGTTGTTATGATCCAACACCTTAAAAATGACAAAAAGTCAATGATTACAGTCCACTTCGAGGGGGAATCCTCCTTTTACAATATATCCAATTTAGAATACAATGTGAGATGAGATAATATGATCCTAAGACTAGGTCTCATTGTTATATATATAGGAGACAAAAGTTACAATTATAATGAAAGGGTGCAATGAAGGGTTCTAGATGACAAACAAATATAACACTAGAAATGTAATAATCCAATATCTAGGGCTTAATAAGGGGTTTTATACATAACATGGGGATTTGTATGGGGCTTTCTCTAGGGATTAACATGCCCCTCCCCTTAAAACAAGTGTTGTCCTCAACACTTGACAACCGCAAGTGTGTCTACATGAAGAAATCATCTTCCCATGTTTCCTCTTCCATGGGTAGGTTCTTCTATTCGATGACGTACTCAATAATTACTTGATTTGGTATCTTCTTAATATTTATTTCAAGGATCGTTTCTAGTTCTATTATTATTTCCCTTCTCCATTAATCCTGATAAAATATTTTGCACTGGTATTTTGTCACCAATTATCTTCTTTAAGTAAGAAACATGGAATATTGGGCGTACACTTCATGGTTGCATATGGATAGCATGGGAATGACCTTGAGTAGGTGGAAGACCCTTAGGCATCTCTCCAAATACTTTGGAATGATTGTTGATAACTTTTTGGAGATCCATTGGAGCAGAGGCTATAGATGTTTGAACATATAGTGAGAACAATTGTTCAATTACACCATGGTGTCCCTTTTTGAGTAATTTTATCATGTTTTTAGAGCTTATCACTTTAGAGGGTTTCCTGTGGATACCTCTAAGCTCAATTTTGTTACCTTGTGAGGAAAATATCATGAAAAGATATTGAAAATTAAGGGCCACTATTCCCAATGATTGTAACCATTGGACCACTAATTCAACATTAGCACCACCCATTTTAATAGAAGTCATGGGACTATCCAATAAGTACTTCCCCATATTGAGCTTAATACTATGGCACTTCCCAAAACAATTTATGGTACCTCCATCTGCAATCATTACTTGAAACTCTGGTGTTGGATATACAAAACAATTGAGATATTTTGCTAATTTGTAATTGATGAAGTTATGGGTACTACCATAATCAATCAACATTGTTACATTTTTCTTTATGATATATCCTTCTATCTTGATGGTTTGTGAAGTATTGATTCCATCCAATGCATGACAAGATATCATTGAAGTAGTCTCTTCTAGCTCTAGATCTTATGATGGTTCCAATTCTTGATCTTCTTCCTCTTCATTGTCTATGTAGAATACTTTATTCTCACTACATTTATTCCCCTTACTATACGTGTTGTCACAATTCAAACATAGTCCCTTTCATTTTCTTTCATCCATTTGTTGTATCAACCTTGTTGGTTGAGGTATGCTTGTGTGGTGAACCCCAAAACAATCTATGCTTCATGTATGCTCCAATGGTAGACTTATGTATAGCCTTATTCTTGGCTTGAATATGACAATAAAATTGCATAGCTTCCATAATATTTGTAGGATGTCTTAAGAAAATATCATGTTTAATGTCTTCTTTTAATACACCCATGTAAGCTTCCAACAAATGTTCATCATTTATGTCATCCACTCTTGTGGATAATACCTGAAATTCTAAATTATAATCTTCAATCACCTAAGTGTTTGATTCTTGTTAATTGACTGAAGTAGTCATGTTCTCAAACTTTCACATATTGTGCTTCTAAGTCTCTTGTAAATAAACTCCACATATAATGATAAAAATGGGGCTTCCTTTTAACTACCAATTGATAAGGTTTTATCTCAAAGTTCAAAGTTGTTATGTGAATCTTTTTCTTATCATCCATAATATTATGTAGTTCAAAATATTTCTCTATTTGATTCACCCAGGTAAATACCTATGTTCCATGAAACTTCTTTAATTCAATCTTGGGAAAGTTGAATTGAGAATCCCCACCATAATTAACTCCACTATTAGAGTTAAATCCACTTGAAAAATGTTTGTTATCGGCAATTTGTTCAACATGAATACGACATTTATTTTCATGAGTTCCTTGCATTTCGATATCTTCTTTAGGGAGTCTCTCATCTAGATATTGAAAGATCATGGAAGACAAGGAATTTTGCAATTCCTTCAAGGATTTTTGTATTTCTTCTTTTTCATTTCATTCTTATTTTCATCCATTTTATTTTCCATTTCATCCATGTTTATTTCCATATCTTCCTTATTTTCATTTATTTTCTTTTCCATTTGTTCCCTATTTTCAGTGATCCCCTTTTCCATCTGGTGATAAATGTCTTAGATTTCATCTTAAGTCATGGTTGAGCTCTCTAGAGGTTTATTTGATGAAGTAAATTTTGGAGGATCCTTTGGAAACATGTGAGAAAATAACAACTCTTATATTTTTTCTCTTTATCAAAAATTTTGAATCACCAAAAACAGATCTTCCAATAAAAATTTATACCAATTGTAAGTTATGTACCTTTCAAGCCCTTAATTTGGAGTATGTCCTCTTGGTCGACCTCCCTTACGATGTATTTATGAAATTTCAACCCTTTTGGATCAAAAAGTTATTCCTATAGTACTATGATATGTCTTCTCTACAATTCCATATGTATGATCAAAATTTGATGTGTGAAGTGAAAGTTCTGGTAACTTTCCCAAACCTTGCTGATTTTTGGATTGTTCTAGAGAGCGAACTTGTACAGAATGCCACGTGTACAATATTTAATACCTGATTATGAAAATTGTACCAGAAACACTATGGAATTTCCTCTTTAAAATTCAACTAGTTTCACTAAATTTATATCCCCATTGAAGAATATATGACTATTTTACCCAAAACACCTATTTTAGACTAGTTATAGGACTAGTCAAAAACCCTATCTTTCATAGGATATATCTCAAAAATTATAATGACACAGAAGTTGAAATTTGTACCACATATACCTTGATATGTATTCTAAATTACCTCCAATTTTCTTTTTCTGAATTGCCCCGGGAAAAACAAATTATTGCAAAAATCCCAAGATGACTCATTTAAAATAGAATTCAGGATGAGTCAAAAACCCTATCTTCCATAGGTTGTATCTTCGAAAGTATTATGACCCAAAAGATAAACTGTGTACCATAGATACCTTGATATATCTTGTAAATAACATCCAATTTGTGTTATTTGAATTGGCCTAAAAAAATGTTATATTGAAAATTCTAATATGAATTGCTTAGAGAAGAAAACTTTAGCGTCATTGCTTTGATACCAAAAGTTATGATCCAATGCCTTAAAAATGATAAAAACTCAATTAGTATAATCCACTTTGAGGTGGAAACCTCCTTTTACAATATATCATATTCAAAATACAATATGAGATGAGATAAGATGATCCTAATACTATGTCTCCTTGTAATACATAGGAGACAAATGGTACGATTATAATGAAAAGGTGTAATGAAGGGTTCTAACCAGCATACAAATATAATACTAGAAATATAATAATTAAATATCTAGGGATTAATAAGGGGTTTTATACATAACATGGGGCTTTGTCTAGGGCTTAACAATTGTGGGCCCCAAGGTGGCTAGTTGATATGTCAACTTCTCAGGGGTACAACTTTTGCATGCAATCCTTGTTTGGGGTGTACAGTAGCTTATTGGAAATATATAACTAAGAATTGTAATTGTTGGTAGAAATAAGAAGGCCACGGCCACCCTATTCCCCCAAATATCAAAAAAAAAATCATTTAAGGCCTCATAACGGCCCTGGAAAATTGTAGATAAAAAAAATTCCAAGATGGAGAATCGTGTTGAGTCAGTGGAAGTGGTGGGTGGTATCTGATGTCCACCTGGATCATAAGATTAACAAGTTTTCCTATGACATGGATGGTTTATGGATATCTTTTTTGTATTCCTATTTTCTTTAGGCATAGTTATTTTACAACTTTTCTATACATAGGTACATCCTTGATGGCTTGAATCAGGGGTATTTTAACAGATAGATTTTTAAGTTCCCCAAAAAATTCAATTTCTAGTTGGAATATAGACTTGGTCTATTTTGACCTTTTTTGGAAAGGTGGGCTATCCTTTGATTGTTTATTTTTTCTATTGGGGAGTAAGATTCTACGTGTGAGTTACAAGGTTCTACAGTTGCTCTTTATTATCAAGTTCAGTGATGATTAGTAGCAAAGGATTTGTTACCGATTTTCTTGAACAAAATTGAACTTCATTAGAATAAAGGAATTGTACAAAGTAGGTGTTATGACTTACCATCTCACTATTATAGACTTGTTTATTATTATTTGGGTTTGGTGTAGGTTGAGAAAGTAGTTGGGGTTGTCTAGCATGTTTGGGCATATTATTTTGTTGAGGAGGTGGTAGTAATGCTTGTTGTTGAGGAGGTTGGTTCCATCCTTGTTGAGATCTCTGAGGATTCTACTGAGTAGAACACTATTGTTTTAGGGGATTTCTGGTAAGGAAAGAAAGACAGCTACTAATTATGAAAGTTTGGGTAATGCCATTGCTGCTAAGGTGAAAAAGGGTTTGTCTAGGATAGAGTATACTAGTTCATAGGTGGTTTTGTCTAGGATAAAGTATACTAGTTCATAGGTGAGTATATCTCATCTTTAGAATCTCTTGATGTGCAATATTCCAAGTATTTCTTTTTGAAAATATCTTTCATTTTTTCCCATATCTAAATAATGTGTCCATTAAGTCCCATGAACCACAAGAGGGATGCTTCCTTCAAAGTAAAAGGGAATAGTATCATTTTTTAGCATCATTCTTATAGTCATAAATCCTACAAAGGACTTCGAACTCAAAAAGAAAAGTTTATGGATCTTCGATGGCCAGTCTATGGAAGTGAGGAAGAGTGTTTGGATTGATGCTCTTCATTCTTACTTGCTCTCTTATTTTCAAGATAGTGGTGACATCGAAACTGGGAAGTTCCAAAAATAAACAACTCAACCTCTTGTGGG
>JASDQU010881311.1:0-13451 GCA_032191745.1 Picea mariana | reverse complement strand
TTTTGCTTGGTTCATCATATTCCTTCTTTTCTTCTTTTGCTTGACTGATTTCATTTTTTAGTCTCTCGATTTCCTCTTCCTTTGCTTGATTGATTTCATTTTTCAGTCTCTCGATTTCCTCTTCCTTTTCTTTTGTTAGATCAACAACTCTTGTTTTCAATCTTTTGATCTCTTCTTCTTTGTTTTCTAACTGAATATTTTTCTCAGATATGATTTCTTCATTGTCTTTGAGCTTTTCTTTTATTTCTAGGATATGTTTATGATTGCTAAGCTCATCATCTTCCTTCTCCTTTTATGTTACTTGAATAATTTCTTTCTCCAGCTTCTCGATCTCCTCTTCTTTCTCTTCTAACTGATTGTTTTGATCATATATTATCTTTTCATTGTCCTTGAGCATTTCCTTTATTTCCAAGACATGCTTTTGACTCTTTTCAAAAAATTCTTTAGTGTAGTCATGAAGATAGCTATAATCTGATTTATTATAGTCAGAGAGGTATTCACAGAGACTCCAATCAACCTTTTGTTTGGCCTTTGATAGTTCTTCTTCTTCTTCTTCCATGGGATAAATGCTAACAGAACATTCTGTTATTGTATATGAGTCTTCTTCTTTACTTGCAGGGGAGGATTCAATATCACTGTTATTGCAATCGAAATATTTTGGAGAGTCCTTACCTTTATTGATGGTTGAGTCTTCATCTTCATCCTTGATAAGAATGTCTTATGTGTCTTTACTTTTGATTTGATACATCTTTTCTAACTTCATCCATAATTCCTTGGCGGATGTGCATAGTCCTATGCTTGCCTTGATTGTATCTAATAATCCATTGAGAAGAATCTTCAATGTCACTTCATTGTTCTTCCTTTCTCTTCTTTGGACTGTAATATTTGATAGATTCTTTGATGTAGTTAAATCCCAGGGCTTGCTTACTACTGAATTCCAAACTTTAGATCCTCTTGACTTCAAATATTGTTTCATATTTTCTCTCCATTAAGAATAATATGTTTCATCAAATAAGGGAGTTCAATTGTGGAGAGAGCCATATGTCCACCTATTTCTTTAGGATATACCTTCCAGTGGTTAAACTATGTTTTGAAGGAACCTCGCTCTGATACCAATTGAGAACACACCGCCCACACTAAGAGGGGGGGGTGAATTAGTGTGTGGACTATTCTAACTTTTTCTTCTCACGGGTTAGTATTTAAAACATATTTGAACAGATTAAGAAAAATCAAATCATAATTACAATAGACACAGAGACACTAGATGTTTGTATTAGATTTTGTATAATTGATATGAATATAGTAATATGAATACATGTGAAAGAGGATTTTCCCAGCATCAACTGATTTGTTTCAACACCAACTGAAGTAAGGAGCACCAACTCCTTGGAGAGCACCAACTCTCAGGCAAGACCCATCTTGTTGATAGAACCCAGTCTATCCAACTAGAGTTTATTCAACTCCAGTAGTAGTGATCCATTATAGAATCAACTCTATCTCATGATCAGAGGTATATCATAAAACACTCATCACCGCATTTGATCTTCTCTCTGAAACTCATGCCTTCTTCACTTTATCTTTCCTCATATATCATCACATCATCTTCGCTTCTACATCTCTCTCTTATATTCGCACGGACCTCGGGTCCAGATCCACCTCTTCACTTCACAAGCCATGCTTCAACCACAAGCACCCTGTCAAGTGAACCAATCATGGTTGTATTTATACTTGTTTATGCTCAAAACTTGTTTAAGTTCTTGAGCCAACTTGTGCAACAAGTTATAACTAACTTGTTCATTTACAATAACTTTTGGGACCACCAGAGATCATCAATCTGGGTCTTTAACGTTACACCTGGCATCCCCTTTTCTTTCACAAATCAATCACAGACATGGATCGATTTCCTTCGTCTCTTTGATAACAGAGATCGACACTTCCTTCAAACCATGTAGATATGATCAATGGTGTAGAACCACAGGCTTAACTATTTAAGCGATGCATTACATTATGCCCTTTCAAATATCTTTACCATATGACCAATGGCGTTGACCAGACGCTAGGTGAGATGAGCTCTTGAGCCTTTATCGATCCAACGGTCACGATTCAATCTCCCGATGAGATGGATGATTGTCATGACTTCGAGTGTTCACCCTTCAGGTCTTTGTGACTTCCAACATTTCAAATCTCCCAAATAGGATATCACCGAATAGATCGAACAATTCACATTATATCTCGGAACCAGATCAATGGTTATATTTGATCCTTACATCTATCTTTCATTGCTTAATCCAACGGCCATGACTTAATCAAGCAATGAGATGGATGGCCGCCTTTTACTCCATGACTTCATCTATTATGCTTCGTTATCCTTCCACTGTATTTTGATCAACGGTTGATAATGCAACCAAACATCAGATCGATAGTCGATATCTCCTTCAGGTCTCTGGAATTTGTATATTTCAAGTCTCAACCCCTTCTATCCTCTATACGCCAATCTTCTAGATTTGTCAATCCGCTGATGTGTGACCCTTTCTCAATCAACGGTTGTGATCCTTTCGCGTCTCCAGGCTTTGGAATTATCAAGCCTCAAATTTCATGGTAGTATGATCAACGATTGGGAATTCTCTTGAGGTGATCCTTCAGATCGGACGACTTATGTTTGACTCGGGACTTCAGCAGTTTCAAATAGACGTTGCTCCATTTTCCTCCAGAGTGATCACCTGCTGAGTAAGTCATCAACGGTGGAGACCACTTGCAGTTGGTTTTCATTTCCACTTACACTATCCTTCCACTGAAGTAGATCGACGGTCGAGAACGCTCACGAAGTGATCTTCAGATATATTGTCCTTCCACTAAAATGTGATCCAGCGGTCATGAAGACACTCGAAGTAGATCAACGGTCGAAGATGATTGTGCAACCACAACTTGCAAGTGAGTTAACTCGTCACCCAAACTCCGCAATTGGAAGTTGTGCATTGTTGATGAGTCAACCACAATCATTGATCTTTGAAGCTATAAGATCGGATGGTCCTGACTAATTGTAGGATTAGAACAAACACGATATTTAATTCTCCTTTCAATCTCTCCAATTCACCATTGTCGTTGATCTGGCGATTGCACATCCGACGGTCACGATTTAATATGGCTTAATCTCATCATTTGTTGGATCAATCACAGTCGTATATATTTGGAGCTATGAGATCTAACGATCTAGACTAATTGCGGGATTAGAAGTAGCGGGTTGTTTAATTCTTCTTTCGATCCCCGCAATTCATCTCTGTCGTTGATATGGATTGCAGATTCACAGTTAGGATCCTCCAATGATCCTCAAGCCCACAGTCACTCATATGACTGTCGTCCATTATATGAGACGATCACCACCGTCAATTTCCTTGATCGGACGACTGCTGAGACTTCTCACCTTTTCCTGTGCAATGGTCGACTTCTCAATATTTCCATCGATCTCAATGATACTTCTGCAATGTGCTTACTCCTTCTGATCTTTGATCTTCATTCTCTAACCCTCCTGAGATTTTATCATAGGATTGTTGATCCTATCATGATCAACAATAATCATGAATTTCTTCATATTGTTCGCTTCTTTTGATATACTGTGCAATGTGTTTTTCCTTCTGAGCTTTGATCTTCATATTGTTCGCTCCTTTTGATATACTATGCAATGCGCTTTTCCTTCTGAGCTCTGATCTTCATATTGTTCGCTTCTTCTGATATACTGTGCAATGTGTTTTTCCTTCTGATCTTTGATCTTCATATTGTTCACTCCTCCTCCTAAGCTTGCGCTTTCGATCTTTGCATATTGTTTGACATATTCTACTAACTGATATACTGTTGACATCAATGACAATCTCATCTCTGGTAGTTCATCATTAACAACAGATCATCACATAGACTGTTGACATAAATGACAATATGTCCAACATACATACACTATTTTAACCACTTTTGGGTAACTTGATCTCTTAGGAAATGGTATTTAATTGGGATGTGTTTGGTTTTAGAATGCATTACTGGACTTTTATAGATACGTATGGCACTAGTGTTATCACAATTAATAGTAATGGGATCATCATATCTTATTTGTAAATCTTATAATGTTTTCTTCATCCAAAGAACTTGTGTGCAGCAGGATGCAACAGTAATGTATTATTCCTCTGTTGTGGATAGTGATGTGAATGTTTGTTTCTAACTTAGCCACACTACCAGACATTTTCCTAAAAAAAATGTTCTTCCAATGGTGCTTTTCCTATCATCTATACTATCGGCCCAATCTGCATCAGTGTATGCAGTTAGATTGAAGTCGTTATCTTTTGGATACCATAATCCAAGCTCTAAGGTGCCTTTAAGATATCTGAATATTCTCTTTACTACTTTTAAGTGAGCTTTTTTAGATGTCGATTGAAATCTCCCCACGAGTCCTACAGCCTGCATGATGTCAGGTCTTGTTGTTGTTGAATAGAGTAGACTTCCAACCATTGATATGTACACCGTTTGGTCCACTTTTGGTGAGTCATCTTCTAGGCTTAGTTTGCATCCAATGACCATGGGAGTACTCATATATTTATTGTCTTCCATTTGGAATTTATTTATCATTTCCTTGATATATTTGGATTGGGATATGAATATTCCTTTTTTTTTTTGAGTTACTTGTAAACCTAAGAAGAAGGACAGTTCTCCCAGCATATACATTTCAAATTCTTCTTGCATTCTCGTTGCAAACTTTCTGCTTATTATAGTAAGATTACTTCCAAATATGATGTCATCTGCATATACCACCACAACAATCATGTTTTGATCCTCAATTTTGATTTATAATTTGTTGTCAATAGTCCCTCTCTTATATCCTTGTTTTTGCAGGTACTGATCAATCCTTGAGAACCATGCTCTAGGGGCTTGTTTAAGACCATACAAGGCCTTTTCTAGCTTGCACACATAGTCTTGATTTTCTGTTAACATGAATCCTTATGGTTCCTCAACATAGACTTATTCTTCTAGTGTTCCATTAAGGAATGCTAACTTGACATCCATCTGATAAATTTTGAAATTTCTGGAGCATGCAAATGCCAGGAACATTTTGATGGCCTCAAGTCTTGCTACTGGAGAAAAAGTATCTTGAAAATCAATACATTCCACTTGGGAATATCATTTCCAAACTACTCTGTCTTTATTCTTTATAATCTCCCCATTTTCATTTAGTTTGTTCTTGAATATCCACTTGGTTCCTACCACATTCTTTTCCTTGGGTCTTGGAACTAGTTCTGAAGTTTGGTTCTTCTCTATTTGGTCTAGTTCTTCCTCCATTGCTTTTATCAAATATTTAATTTTTTTGGCGTATTTAAATGACTTAGGTTCTATCAGGTATAACATTGCTTGTTCTGAATCAAATGTGTGTTACCTTCTTGTTTCCACTCCTGCATTTTTATCTCCAATAATTTGACTTTTAGGATGATTCTTTTGAACTATTTTTTATGGAACTTTTGGAAATGGTGTTTTTTCATTGTCTTCTTCATCAATATACAGTTCATTTTCCTATGTTTCATTATCATCATCTTCTTGCTGAGATTTTTTATCAATTTTTGATATGTCTTGGGATATGCTCTTCTTTAGTTTTAGATCATCTATCTTTACATTTTCACTTTCAACTATCTTTAGTAGTATAATATTATAATATATGTATGCTTTCTTATTAGGTGAATACCCTAAAAATATGCCTTCATGAGATCTTGGATCAAGCTTCCCTAAATTATCTTCATCATTCTTAATGTAACATTTACTTCCAAAAATTCTAAAGTGTTTTACAGATGATGGCATGCCAAACCATAGTTCATAAGGAGTTTTTTCATGGTTGGGTCTCAACTAAGCTAGATTAAGTATGTGGACTATTGTGTAGATTGCATCTCTCCATAATTTTTCTAGAAGCTTGGATTCATTTATCCTTGTTCTTGTAGCTTCTTGAACTGTTATGTTTTTCCTTTCTACCACTCCATTCTATTGAGGAGTCCTGGGAGCTGAAAATTTTCTTTTGATACGATGATTTTCACAGAATTGAATGAACTCTTTAGAAGTGAATTCTCCTCCATTATATGATCTCAGACATTTAATTTTGAGGTATGTTTCATTCTATACAAGGGTTTTACATGTTTTAAACTTCTCAAAGGCTTCTGATTTTTCTTTTAGAAAGTATACCCAGGTCAATCTTGTGTAATCATCAATGATCAACATAAAATAATGTTCACCATAAGTAATTTTAGTTCTGGTACTCCACATAGATCTATGTGAATAAGTTCTAGTGGTTTTGTTGTCGAATTCTCTTTTGTTTTGAACCTAACTCTTGTGGAATGCTCTTTTGTTTTGAACCTAACTCTTTACAAATAGGATTTGAAGGCTTTATAATCTTTGGCAGATCTCTTACTGCCTCCTTCTTATTGGCTTTGATTAAGTTTTCAAATCTTATATGTCCCAACCTTCTATGCCATAGAAAACTTTCATATTCTTGACCTAAACAACATTTTTCTTCTCCTTCCATGTCGAGGATGTACACATTGCTAGATGTTCTTGGTGCAACTGTTACTAGATTCCATGTATCTTCTCTTCTTATCTCACATTTATGAGAATAAAAGGTAAGTATGTGACCGTGATCACATGTTTTACTTACACTTAGGAGATTACACTTAATATTTTATACTAAAAGTACATTTTCTTCTTTGGCCTTGTTATTCCCTAGGCTAACAATGCCTTTTCCAAGTAACTTGGCTGAAACATTATCTCCAAAGGTGACTTTTCCTTTTTCTTTCTTCATCAACTTGAGAAATTTTCTTTGATCTCCAGTCATGTGTTTAGAACATCCATTGTCTATATACCACTAACATCCTTTGTTTTTGGCATTCAGGGCTACTTTACACTATGTTTTCTCTACTTGATTTTTCTTCTATACTTTTTTATTGTTGGGAATATCTATCTCTTTGACATACTTTGAAAATATACATTCATTGGATTCATGTCCATAGTTATTACATTTGAGGCATTCCATATTGTAATCTTGTAATGGAGATAATGAATTATAGTTTATTTTATCTGTATTGAACTTCTGACTTCTTTGGACATTTTTTGGATTGTGCCTTCTATAGGATTTACAATGTATTGCTTTGTGTCCAAAATTATTGCAGGAATAGCAATATCCAAGGAAGATATGCTGAAATCTATTAGAGGGATTTCTTCCAATGATTGTATTCTTCTTGTCATTTTTTTCTTTAGTAAGGGATGTTGGTTTTTGTTTATTTGGGACGATCTCCAATGGAATCATCCTTGCCTTATTATCTTCTCTTCTTAAGGGGATTTTAAGAGCATCTACATAATTGATTGGTATTTTGACAGATCCTTGTGATGTAGAAGTTGATTCTTGGCTGTATCCCAAACTAGTCTTGTGATTTGGTGACCTCTAACTACTAAGAAATTTATCCAAGATCTTTGAACTATTTTCAAATTTTTATCCCTTCTTTTCTTTTTCAAGTTCACCTGTTAGCATCTCAATCTCATCTTCTAGCTTCTCACATACTTGTTTTCTATCATTGATTTGTTTTAAAATGACTTATTCAATTCTTTTGGCTTCCAGGGCTGGGACTTCAAATCATTGATGATCTGCTATGATTCTTTGATAGTTATTGATGCATCTATTTCTCTTGATTGATGTGATTCTTCAAATTCTTGAAGTTGTTCCCTAATTAGCTTGTTCCTCTGTTTATACTTTCTTAGTTCCTCCAGAGCACTAATTAGTTCATCTTCTAGATCTACTCCACCTTCACTTTCAGAGTTTTCTTCATTATCTATATTATTATTTTGAGTGTTTATTCCCATAAATAGAAGCTTTGAATCTTCATCTTCACTTATGTCTGAAGATTTGATGTCTTATTTGGAGTAGAAGTTTTTCTTTTTCTTATAAAATTTCTTCTTGTATTGGTTTTTCTGGTTTTGGGCTTCTTCATCATCATTATCCTCATGCTTGGGATAGGGACATTTGTTAGCAAAGTGTTTGATTCTGTCGAAGTTGAAATATTTGAAGGGTAACTTTCCTTTATATATTCCAAATCCTTTTTGGAGTTTCTTTATAAAGTTTGTTTCTTCTACATATGATATGTCTGACTGATATTTATTATACATATGTTCATGTTTCTTTTTTGCTTTAGATTCCTTAAAGGTTGTTTCTCCTTTTGATGATTTTCATTTCCCTATTCTCATCTCATATGTTGTAAAAATTCCATGAAGCCGATCTACTGTGAGTTTGTCAAGTTCTGGTCTATCTTCAATTGTGGAAATTTTGGAATCATATCTCATAGGTAATGACCTTAAGATATTTTGTACAATAGTTTTATCGGTAAGTTCTTCTCTTGCTGCTCTGATTGAATTAAGTACCTCATCTACCCTATGAAAGTATTTACCAATGTTCTCTTCTTCTTTAATCTTCAAAATTTCAAATTGAGCTCTATAAGTTTGTAGTTTGGCTTCCTTGAATTTCCTATCTCCTTCATATACAACCTCCAATTTGTCCCATATTTCCTTAGCTTACTTACAATGCATTACCTTCACACATATACAATTTTTCAATCCTCCTAGAATGACATTAACTACTCTTGAGTTGTCATTTCAAATCTTATTTCTTGTAGTATCTGTGGGTGGAGTAGTTGGTGCAGTGTAACCATCCACAACAGATTGTCAAACATCAAAACCAAGAGCCAACATGTAGATTTTCATTATTATTTTCCAGAGAGCATAACCACCTCCGTTAAACAACGGTGATTTGTTGGAATACATTCCCTCTTGTTGATCAATTTCTTTCAGGATCTACCTTCCAGTTATTAGATTGTGTTGAAGTCACTTGCTCTAATACCAATTGTTGGAAATATTGAGAGGGGGGTGAATCAATATTACCTTTTTTAAACAAATAGAATTTACTTTGTTATTTTATTAATCGCCACCATAAATCAACAATGAACTTGTATTTAAAATCAATTATATAAATAAAATTAACAATAATTACAAGTCTTATAAAGAATAATATGAGATTGTGAAGGACATTAATCCTCTTTAGAGAACCAACTCTTGGATACACAAATCCCCTTCTTCAGGGCACCAATCCTAGGAAGAACCAACTCCCTCATCTTTAAGGCACCAACCCTAGGAAGTACCAACTTCCTTGTCTTTAGGGCACCATCCCTAGGAAGCACCAACTCCCTTATTTTTACACTTTACTTAGTAAAGGATATGAATCCTTCCTTGCTCCTCCCTTCCACCCTCACTGCATAAGTATCATCAGTGCCTCTTCTTGGACTCTGCTTCTACTTTGATATTCTTATCTGGACTGCAAAGACGCTTTCTTCTCACCATTATTTATTGTTTATATAGTCTTCCAACTGGTGTGAGCTTTGAAGCATTGTGTCCCTTTGTTTGGACCATTGCACCTCTTCATTTAAATTAATAGTAATAACATTTGTCTTTTAATTTAGAATTAATATCTTCCTCTATTATTATTCACACATTAATGTGAACACTTTTCATTTTAGTACAAGGGATTTTCATAAATTGATCACAGGTATGGATTTATTTCTTTTAAATCGATCTCATGCCTTTTTATTTCATTCTTAAGCTTTTGTTGTGTCCCCGGTTCTCCAATAGATCATATTTGAGCTTTTCAATTATATTTCCAATGCATTGGATGTATTTGATCACTTAGTATCAATCAGGACAGAATCCAGATCCTTTATGGTTCAAAGTTTCTTCCTAACAGAGGAAAAATTCTTCCTTTGTATGTTAAAATTTGCACAGACACTTTCAGGACCTTTATTCCATATGAAGATAGGCAGTGACTAAGAAATAATCCAAACGAGTTCTTAATCACTTATCAAGATTGACGATCGCATTTTATTTGCACGTTTGAGATGGACGGTTCTTTTTTACTTCGAGACTTCGACGTTTTGGGACTCAGGCCTTTGCAGTCTTCGAATTCTTCCAGAGTAAATTTCGTCTAAGGGTGTATCATCACTCCCTTCTTTATAACCTTCACATGTCCAGGATCTAGGACCGTATACTTAGGCATAAAGGAGCTCTCGCTCTCTAGGTATTCGGTTATTCGTGACTTCGGCCTTCGGAGCTTTGGGTAGTTTTGCTGGTAGGAGAAGTTGGATATCCTCGAAGGATGTAGTCCCAGAGTGATGTAGCTTGTTGATGTCACTTTTGACGTGGAACTGGATGAGTGGTTGCCACATGTCACCTTGATTCATGAATTTTATATACCTAATGTTCCAACTATACCTTGACACTTGTCACTTACCGATTGGGACACGTGTCATATTTTTCTTCTGCCACATGTCTTACTTTGTGGCTTCGGTACTTCATGGATTTGGGAGTTTTGGCACTTTTATACCATCCTTTGATTATTTATGAAGTGTAGAATAGATCTACCATCATAGATTTTCAACTGTCTCGATCCTATGGCCTTTGTTTATTCTGGAACTCCGGGGTTCGGGATTTCTTGGTTTATCTAAGTTGCTTATCATCGGAGTAGATCAAAGCTGGATTTGACCACCTTCTTCATTGGCTTAATCTAAATATTTTCACTCCAGATCAATGGTTGATGGGACTTCCTCTGATCCGACGATCGACAGGAGTTTGTGACTTCGAGGCTTCGGCATTCGAGTAAAATTACCTGTTTTAGACTCCTTTTCGTCGAAGTGGTCAACGTTGGAGTTGACCACCTTCTTTCCTTTAGTGTGATCTGACGATTCAAGATTTCCATTCCAGATCCAATCTTGATCCAACAGCTGGGAAACCATCTGAAGCTCCTAATCCATATCTGACAGTTGAGATTTAATCTTTCCCAACCTCTAACTTCACCTCGATCTAACGATCCTAGATTGTCCTGAACTAAAAATGAACAGCTCCTGTAACTCGATCCTTTACAAAAGAATTTCTTCACTCACAGGACTCTATCTCTTTTGTTATTTCAAATGTGCCATCTCTTCTGAGCTTCGATTAACATTATTCATTTTGAGCTTTGGGTTTATACTGGATTCTTATGCACCCTGTTGACATCAATAACAATATCGTACCACTGTGTCCAACAAGGCATGTTCTCAATAACTGTGATCTATAGGATTTTAAATTAATGAAATATTTTGCAACAAAAATATAGTTATAAATTCTACAACACAGTATTTTACTTAATAAGTATCGTGTATCACTACTATGTTCCAACTATGAGTTCTACATCACATGCATATTTAACATAGAGGAGAGTCATCATAAAATTTTGCAGCAAAGCATTATCCGGGATATTATTCTATAGAATATGGAAATAACACATTTGGACTGAGTTACTCATGGAACCCAAATATCCCATCACTTTTATCTCATAATTATGCCAAAAACATCAATTCACAAGAAAATACTAGATAAAATAAAATGGATAATAATTGATAATTATGACAGTATTTCAGGTATGGAAAGGAATATTTGGAGCCTTATGAAAGGTATAATAGTCAATAAGGATGAGCAAAAGTAGGAAATTTAAGGGCTCATCATAAGGGTTGGTCAATGCTTCCCAAGGATCCCCTTATACACAAAAACTATACTTGAGTAAGGGTCAACTAACCCTACCACTTGATACCCCATGATACAAATATCATCCTTGAGGAAGACTTGGACAACCTTTCTCCAAGATACCCTATATGAGATTGTTATACTAGAGGAAGGATCAACCAACCCTTCCTTGATACCAACCTATACACAGAAACTATTCTTGAGGAAGGGTCAATTGACGCTTACATTAGACACTCTGTGACACAAATATCATCCTTAAAGAAGGGTCAATCAACCCTTCTCTATGCTCCCCCAACCATGAGAATACTATATTGGAGGAAGGGTTGGTCAACCCATTTGTATGATCCCCTGGATAAGAATATTATTCTTGAGAAAGGGTTGGTAGACCCCTCCTTATGCACCTCCTCGATGGAAATACTATGTTGGAGGAAGGGTTAGTCGGTCCTTATACAATCTCCCTTATGCAAGATCACTATGCCTAAGGAAGGATTAACCAACCCTTTCCTGGTATCCCCCTCTACGCAAAAATTATTCTTGAGTAAGGGTTAATTGATCCTTCCACTAGATATCCCGTGACATTAATACCATCCTTGAGGAAGGTTCAATTGATCCTTCTCTAGGATACCATAGATAATATTAATATTCTAGAGGAAGGGTTGATTGACCATTCCATGGGATCACCCTCTACACAAAAACTATGCTTAATGAAAGGTTGGTTGAACCTTCCATTGGATATCCTACAATGTTAATACAATCCTTGATGAAGGCTTGGTCAAACCTTCTTTATTCCCCTCTGCCATGAGAATAGTATGTTAGAGGAAAGGTTGGCCAACCCTTCCTTGTGATCCCTTAGACAAGAATAATATGCTCAAGAAAGGGTCAGATGACCCTTTCCCATGCACCTCCTCAATGGAAATACTATGATGGAGGAAGGGTTGGTTGATCCTACTCATAGCTCTCTTGTATGATATTGTTATGCCTGAGGAAGGGTTGGCCAAACCTTCCCTGAGATCACCATTTACATGAAAACAATGCCTAAGGGAGGGTCAATCAACCCTTCCAATGGATACACTATGACATAAATGTCATCCTTGAGGAAGGGTCAATTGAACCTTCCATGGGATCCCCTCGATAGGGAAATAATTATAGAGGAAAGGTGATCCAGGTGGATATTGGTGGCCACCCGCCTATTCCACTTGGACCCCCACCATTTCTTCTTTCAGTTTTCACACAGTATTGATCCAGGTGGATATCGGTGGCCACCCACCTTTTCCAAATGGCTCNNNCAAAAGTTACGACCCCGGGAAGTTGATGTACTCACTTACCCAAACGGGGCCCACATGATTTTTGGCGCTTCATCTCCTAGGGTTAGGATTTTGGATGTCTAGGAATTTTTGCATTCCGGTTTATTGTAAAAAGGCCTTCAGAGCCTCATTGTAATCATCTTCTCACGGATGCGAGTAGCGGCCACATCTCTTCTCAGAGATAAGCTATCAGCGCCTAGCTAGTTTATTTTAATTCCGTCTGTAAGCATATTTCAGTCATTTGTTGTTAATGAAATGAAGTCTTATTTCCGCTACATCTCTGTGTTTATGTGTATTTCTGTATTTCATTTTGTTCCTACATAAATCCAGATCAGTGGTATCAGAGCGATCTTCTCATTCTCGATCCTTCTTTGCGTGTCCCCAACGAGATCAGGGTATAAGGAGTTAGGGCTCGATCTGGTTGAACCCTTGCAAGATCAGCCTCGCAAACCCCGACGACCGCCCATGGGGGAAGAAAAGAAAGATGAGGGAGTAGGAGATCCTATCAAAATGTTGCTCGAGGAGGCCCTCGAGAAA
>JASDQU010881310.1:14291-27883 GCA_032191745.1 Picea mariana | reverse complement strand
TTTAATGCTAACACATAGCTTGGGATTATGAAACATTCAACGTATTATCCACTTTGCATATAACATCCCAAACATCGATTTGTAAAGTTTGATATGATTAACCCATGCGCCTTCAAACTATTGCTATTAGGCCTCATAAACTTGCCAATGTATTCGTTGCACATTGTAATGTTTGGATTCCAAAGTTTTAGAACCATGCAATCAAAAATTTCTCACATAATAAACGAGTGGTGAGTCTATAGCAATAAGAATAAAAACACATAAGACCAAATCCATTACAATTTTCATAAGATCATAATAGAATGAATAAATTTTATGCCCAAAGGTTTAGGAATCAAATCATATCTAAACATGTGAATCAAGACATAAGTTTGAGAAAAACTTTAGCATTCATGTGATAAAACAGTGGTCAAGTGTCTTTCAGAAAATCAACCAAAAAACGACGACAATCTAAGAAACGAAAGAGGTGTTTTCACACTTGCAGTTGTGAAAACTGAATCGAAATCTAATTGTAACTGTCGCAAAAATGAGACGAATGTTTAGAAGCACAATGCGACAATGATTTGTCGTAATACCAAAGGGGTGTAGGTAGCTTTTTGAGAGCAATAAAAAAAAATTGGGTTGGCTACCAACAAGACCCAAAACACAATAGATCAATGATTGGGACTTTACTCTATGTAATAGCTTCCAGACCTGATGTCAAGCAAGTTGTTGGGATGGTGGCTAGATTCCAAACAACACCAAAAGAGAGCCATCTTCAACAACCCCATCATTGAATAGGTTGTTTCATTGGCCTTTGACCACTTGTCTCAATCGTTCTGGGTTCTCTACAAGTTAGTTGTCCCTAAGGATTATTTCTGAAGAATGGTGGCTTAATTCGCTTCTTCCTCTGATCCATTCGTAATTTCTTCTTGTCTTCCCAAGATTTTTGGAAAATTGACCTTTCCTTTTGTTGGTCATATAGGCACTTATCTCTCCTTATGGTCTCCTCCAATGTTTTGGGATCATCATATTGTATTTTTTCACTGATGGATGATGGAAACCCACTCAAATACCTCTGAATCTTTACTTTCTCATCCTTGATGAAAGATACATACTTCAACAATTCTTAAAACTTTCTTTCATACTCATTAATGGACATACTTCCCAGCTTGAGTTCAAAGAACTCTTTAATTTTCTTATCATAGTACCTCTTAGTCAAGTATTTCTTTTCAAAAAACTTCTTAAATTCCCTCCAAGTAACATTTTTCTCTTTAATGTGTTGCACCTGCACAAGTTGGTCCCACCACATGGATTCCTTTACTTTGAGTTGATAGATGGAAATTCTTCCCTCTACATGAGAAGAATAATTATGCAATTGAAAATACTTTCTCATGCCCAGATACCATGTCTTTGCATCTTCATCCTTCTTGTGCTCCCCATAAAACATAGGAGGTTTTATTTTGTCCATTTCTCCTCGTAGCTCATCCACCCCAGACCTCTTATGCTTCCTAACAGGGGATGTACTTGAGTTGGTGTGTTCTCTCTTATTGGAATGCCTTGGGGAGTGTTGGTAATGTATGCTATCAGGTTTTGTTCTTTTGTGACTACCTGATTTACTTGATCCACTCTCCTTATCCAATTTATTTTCTATTATTTCCAGGATCTGTATCAACTTCACATTGAATTCTCCCTGTTTCTCTCTAGCTTTCATGAGATTTTTTTTATCTTCTCATTGAGTTTGGACATCTTTCTGCAAGTTTTTAATGATTTTCATCATGTTCTCTTCTTCATCTATCTCTTCTCCATGCCCATTGGAGTTTAATCCTTCAACTCCCAAATGGACATCCATTCCTCTAAATTCATTTTCCAAACTGTAAGCATCATGTGCCTCCCCCATTTCTTTACACTAGGTGACAATTCAGTTTGGTTCTAACAATTATTAATTCTGCAAAATGTGCAGTCAATTGAATTTTTGTCAAGCTAATAGACTTTAAAAATTTTCCAGAATAAACCAATCTAATTCAATAAAATCAATATCAGATTCCATTTTCAGTGATTTTTGGTCGATCAAGAACCCCTTCAGGCTTCTATCTCTAATTCCCCCTCTATTCAACAATAATTTTTCAGGTGTTATCCCCTTTTTCTTCTGCCCTTGGTTCACATGTGACTACGGCTATGACCCAGTGCTAATTATTTGGGCCCTTATCCGGAGCCTTGAAACTTCAGGTTCTAGGGCTTTAGAGTTTTCCATATTTTTTTTCCACGCATCCCAACATCACAGAACAATTAACTATAGAATGTGTGAAGAATGGTGGATCTACGTTCCTCATTCCTTTCTCTGATCTATGGTGGATCAAAGATTTGGGTACTCCATCTTTGGTGGTATCCAAAGTGCATCACAACCAATATCCTAGAGTGCCACATTGGTGAACTCCCGAAGTGGGGGAGGATCAATGGTCCTTGACTTCCCAGCATCCAATGACTGATATTTACTTTGGAACTTCGGCTTCGGGAGTTCCAATATGTCCATACTCTCAATCCTTCTAGAGTTCCAAGTCTCCGGAATACTGCATCTTTTTCCTCGTATCCTTTTTGATCGACGATCGAGGTATACTACGGACTTCGGCCTTCGGGAGTTCTCAACCCACGTGACCCCACTTTTCTCCAAAGTGGTTGTCCTCCATAGATCCTTATCTCATTAACATGTGGCACACATCCCATGTGTCTGTATTATCCTTGTTGATGGCAGCACGACCATGTCACTTCAGGGTTTCGGGACTTCAGGCTTCAGAAGATTTTACCTTAGCATTCATCAAATATCCTCAACTCTGAATTTCTGATCTACTTTACCTTCCAGGGCCCACATGATACAGTTCTCATCATATAAGAGTGTCACATGTGGCCCCATGTGTTGAATTTCTTTTGGTCCAACAAGGTCGTCAAAAGTACCATTCTGACTAACACGTGGAAGAACTAAGTGATTCCACATCACCTTGGGTGAGATCATCATGCCACGTCACTTCGAGACTTCAGGATTTAGGATATTTCACATTATCACGCCTAGTTTCTCTTGAAAATCAAATTCTCGAACAAGCCGATCCTCTGACATGCGTCTCTTGCTTGGATCAATGGAAAGGAATTGCACAAAGTTCGCTCTGTCTTCTCTACACGTGACCAAGAGTTGTGACCTTGACTTAACCTTTGGGCGCTTATCTCACTTTGCAAGATTGACAGTCGTGTTTTAATGGACCATGAAGATCAATGATCAAGAGTGATTGCAAAAACTCAACTTGCTCATTCTTTAATTTCCTTCCTGATCTCTGCAATGCAAAGATGCTCATTTGTAGTGGGATCAATATCCACCATTGATCTGTTGATTGAGCAAGATCAACGATCCTGAGGGATTGCAGAGTCTCAACTTTCTCACGCTTTAATTTCCTTCCCTATCTCCACAATGTGAAGATGCTCTTATGTAGTGCTATCGATCTCCACTGTTTATCAATTGATCTAGCAAGATCAATGATCCTGAGGGATTGCAAAGTCTCAACTTTCTCATGCTTTAATTTCCCTTGCAATATTTGCAATAATTACCCATCGTGGATCTCTCTTCAGTGAGATCTGACGATCGTGACTTAATCTTTGCTTGATCCGATGGCTTATCTTTCTCCCACCTAGAACTAATGGCCCAACACCAAGAATGTTGTGATTTCTTTCTCTGTGGCCATTTCTTACACTTGTTACACCTCCTATGTTTTCGTACACAGTCCAAGTATTCTTTCAATGCTCTTCTGGCACTCTGTACCTCAAAATTATCAAGACTTTATATGCCGAATTTATCGTTCATGGCCCATCCAGTTTTTAGGTAGAAACCATGGGCTCTGAACTTGAATTTTGTCCATTTCGACAACCATTATTTTCTGAAACTTTTGCTTCAACTTCCACTAGCATGACCCATCTAGGCTTAGTGTTGAAACCATGGATCTAATACCATTTTGTAATGTCCCCAACCATCAACCAAGCCGATAAACATCACTACAGGATGTCCCCAACCACCAACAGACCGGGCAACGCCACTTTTGGGACATTTCTCTTAGATCTGATACCATTTTGTGAATTTATATCCATTCATATCTAATGATAATTAATAGATATATCATTCTGTTCATACACTATTCATGTGGAAATAACATTAAAACATAAAGACATTATAGACAGTTAATTCTAACAACATTATAACTTAATTTCAAGATACAACATATGAAGAACAGATATTTGGTACTTATATTTTAACAGATGACCACCAACTGAGTGTAGACCTCCCATGAACCTCCCATCCTTAGACCACGCTGCTCATCATGCTCAGTAGTGGGTCACCCCTGAATTGGGACTAAACTCCACCAGGAAAGGGATTCCTAGGCTAGGCAAGGACAACATGAAGGTTGCACAGATCAACAAGAAGGATTTTCTCCCAGGAGCCAGCTCACACTAACATCCTACAACCTCTCATTCCCCACATGCATGTCCCACCCCAGGAAGTGTGCCCCTTCTCTGCTCAATAATCCTTTGGCTTCCCCACTTCCCCTCTAGGGATTCAATAACAGGCCAGACAAAAATTCTCCAAGCACTATAGCTGCAGTTGGGATCCCTCTGGGAAATCACTTCCCCAACAACCTCTCTCACCTGGAGAGAGTTTCTTGTAGGCCTGACAACCTGATTCTTCAGTCCACAGGCCTGATAACCTGCTTCTTCATTCCAGGTTTTAAGTCAGTTCCAGTAAGGTGATGGAAACAACAAGTGTTAGTAAAGAACAGACGATGGAAACAACCCACACTCAGTCAAGGAACTGCATGGGCTGCAACAACCAACAATTATGAAACAACATGGCTTAGAAATTTAGATGGTGCTTCGAGATTCATAGGTGATACACAAGATAACTTGACTATGATTGTAGGTTCCCAAGGTCCATGCTTGCTCAGAGTTTGATAATGGAGAATTGGTTCAATGCGTGAATCCCGTGGTGAATCGGGAAGGGTGACAGACTTCCATAGATTCGTAAGGGTCATGAGGAAACTTGAAACTAGTCCAGACACAAGGAAGGGGAGAAACACCATAATGGGAAGTGAACCCCCAATGAGTTGTCTTTCCCAGCTATAACTTCATGCACCCAGGTCGACACCTCTCTTCCTGTAGTTGCATGAGTTCCACTTAGCACTCTTTCCCTTTCTAGGAACTTAGTACAACATGGCTTATGTCAACCATATCCTTTGAGAAATAATAATAAAATATTATTCCTTTAGAGGTAAGCCCTCTTGCTTAGCCCCTATGCCTAGACACTTAGCCCCCTCCCTTACCCTAACTAGTGGAGCTTATTCCCCCATAAGTCTTTCTCTGTGGTCGGTCTACACGCAACAATGTAGTTTTATTAATGGTATGTGCATTTACATATACAAAAATCAAGCTCATGTCCTTAATCATATAGGCTCTTTGGCCTAATAAACATATAAGTATTCAACTTATAAAAACTTGTCTCACTAGCCTATAAACATAATTACAATTCAGCAGGGACTCGACCTTGGGGTGTTACACAAGGTATTCGTTAACCTTCATTTCATGACACGGAAGGAGGGCTATTAGGTTGTGATAGGGATGTTGCCACACCTCTCCCTCATCTATATGATATTTTTGTATGACCCCTTTACTCCATATATGATTCGGATTAGAAAACATTACCATGCCTACATCTATTCACAAAGATAATATTAATAACTCTTATACATGAAATCCATAACTGAAATCATTATAATGCATGTGTAATACAAAAAATTACTCATAATCAAAGTCAATAGTCCACTCCCTGACTCAATCTGAAGTCCATAGAATTATGTCGATGCCATTAGCATCCTCATCATGTCATGGTTCCTTCACACTCAGGGAACCTCATCATAATACCTATCAATGTTATACATCAATATCAATAATATATCAAAATTTCAATACTCAATCATAGCATAAACTCATAAACCAAATCAGATAATCATAATGTACCATGTTTAGCCAGATCACTTGCACGCAAGTGTCCTCAAAGAATAATCAGTGTTATGAAAATGTGGTCAGTGAAATATGGATGCTATATACACCCCCTCTTGTTTTAAACTTTGTTCTGAATTTTGTACAATCTAACAATCAAAAAAATAAATATAGTTGATACTAGTTTATATATCAAGCTCTCAAAATAAATATGGAAAATACTGACGCATCTCATGTGTGTCCTCCCAAGTGGCAGAATGTGGACTATAACTGTCCCAATATACTTTGACCTGATCAACCAATCAAGGTCGTATTTGTCAACTACGATGGTCTAGTATGCGGATTGGCTCCGCTATGAGAGCACCCTTATCCGATACCTGCAATGAACTCAAATCGATAACATATGATGGATCTGAAATATAATGACATAAAACTAAAACATGCAACACATCATGCATACACCTCAAATAATCAAGTAAGGCTTGTCAGTAATCCACAAATGATTTCTTTTCTACCACTTTGAAAGGTCCCACAAACCTTGGAGAGAGTTTAGTGTCCTTTCCAAACTTAATCGAACTCTTATGTGACTTCACCCACAAAAACACTTTATCGCCAACCTCATAACTACGGTCTATATGATGTGCATCTGTGTAACTCTTTTCTCAGTCTTGCGCTTCCTTAATCCTTATCCTTATGGTTCGCATATGATATTCCATTTCCTAGACCACTTCTGGTCCCACCGGGACCTTATCCTCTAGTTGATACCAACTCAAAGTTGTCTGAAACGGTCGTCCGTATAGAAACTCAAAAGGTGCCATCTTTATCGAAATCTAATAACTGTTGTTGTACGCAAATTATACCAATGGTAAAAATTATTTCCATCATTTATGTTGATCCATCACATACATTTGAATCATATCTTCTAAAATTTGATATGTTATTTCCGTTTGTCCATCAGTTTCGGAGTGATATGTTGTACTAAAACTTAATTGGGTACCCAAATCCTCTTGGACACTAGTCCAAAAATTATCAGTGAATATTGATCCTCAATCAAATATTATCTTCCTCGGTAAACCATGCAACTTTACAATCTCATTAATAAAAATTCTAGCTATATCAAGTTCTTGATATGTCGTACAAACTGGAATAAAATGCACACTCTTTGTCAAAGTGTAGATAACTAAAAAAATAGAATCATATCTCCTTATCATCAATGGAAATCCAACAATAAAATCCATCGATATGACTTCCCATTTCGATTCATGGATTGCATGTGGTTGTAATAATCCCACTAGATGTCTATGATTAACCTTCACCTGTTGACATTCAATACATCTGGCCACATAGTTAACTAGATCATATTTCATTCCCTTCCAAAAGATTAAAGTTTCAATATCTTCATTCATTTTCGTGACTCCTGGATGAGCCATATACATTGCTCGATAAGCTTCATTCAAAATTAAATTTCTCATTTCATCATTTGGTGGTACATTAATTCTTCCATTATATCTCAATAGTTTGTCATTATCCAAAGAATAACCCTCATATCTAGGTATCTTCATAGTATCTTGTCTGATATTTTCTTTGACTTCCTTGTACTAGTCGTCATTAGTCTGTAATACTAAAATATTTTCCTAGAGGTTCCTTTTTAGTGATATTACTGACAAAATGCATGGTCTCCGACTCAACTCATATGCTACCTTTTTTACTATTCCTTTAATGTATGTGATTTCAAATTCATACTCACTTAAAATTTCTGAACAACATCTTTGTCATGCATTCAAGTCACTCTATGTTAAAATGTGTTGCAATCCACTATGATCAGTTTTCAATTTGACTTTTTCTCCAATAAGATAGTTCATCCAAACGCATAAGGCATACACAATTGCTAATAATTCTAAATCATGTGTTGCATAATTCATTTCATGAATCATTAGTTTCCTTGAAATATATGTGATAACTCGACCTTCTTGCATTAGTACTCCACCTAATCCTTCCTTTGATGTGTCGGTGCATACTAAGAATTCCTTGTCCATATCAGGGTCCTTGAATATCGATGTTGTTTTTAATAATTCCTTAAGCTTATGAAATGATTCAACATATTTATCTGACCATATGAATTTCTTATTCTTCTTTTGCAATTCTATAATTGGGTTTGCTATTTTTGAAAATCCTTCGATGAAGCATCGATAGTAACCTTCTAATCCCATAAAACTACATACTTATTGCACATTCGTCGGTGTTGGCCATTCCATAATAGCCTCTACCTTCGTTGGATCCACAGGGATACCTTCTCCAGAGATAATGTGTCCCAAATAGTGAATCTTCGTCTGATAAAAATAACACTTCGACAAATTTCCATACAACTTGTTTTCTCTTAAACACTGCAAAACTAATGTCAAATGTTCGTCATGCTCCTCTTTTGTCTAATAGTAAATTAATATATCGTCCACAAATACGTGTACAAACTTGTCCAAGTGTTCGTGGAATACCCCATTCATTAAACTAATGAATACATGAGGGGAATTTGTCGATCCAAATGGTAATACAATAAATTTGTAATGTCTAAATCTTGTCTTAAACGTTGTTTTAGGAATATGTTCTTCCTTGATTCGCAATTGGTGATACCTTGATAAAAAATAAATCTTTGAAAATATGTCGTCCCCTTCATTTGATCAAATAAGTCATCAATTATCGCTAACAGGTATTGATTCTTGATCGTGGCTTTGTTTAATTGATGATAGTCAATGCAAAGCCTCCGCGATCTATCCTTCTTTCTTACAAAAATTTCTGGTGCACCCCACGGTTATACACTCAGATGTATACATCCAAAATATAATAACTCCTTCAATTGCATCTTTAACTCTTGCAATTCAGGTGTCGACATATGATATGGCATTCTAGATATTGGTTTGGTTCAAGGTTTTAGATCTATAGTAAATTCCAATTCTCTTTTTGGAGGTATACTTGGTAGTTCCTCAAGAAAAACATCATCAAACTCCGATACTACTGGAAATTCCTCCAATCTTTCCATGTCACCCTTTTCGTTAAGAGATAAAATAGCCTAAAACTTACATCCCTTGCACATATTTTTCTTTAATTTTAGGGAAGTAATAAATCTTAGCGATACTTCTTGGTTTCTTCCTACAATTACTCTATTTTGTCCCAAATAATCAATTAAGATTAATCTTTTCTTCTTACAGTTAAGTATCACGTCGTGCTATTCCAACCAATCCATTCCAATCACAATGTTGTAGGATCCCAAGGTTCTGACAAAAAGGTTTACACTTGCGAAAAATTCACCTATATTAATTTTACAATCTTTAACCTTTCCTCTAAATTTTTTCTTATCTCCAGATGCCAATTCTACAAATCTAAACTCGTCTTCTTCTACTACCTTCACCTTAATTCTTTTGAGCACAGAACTAGAAATAAAACTCTTAGTATGTTCTGGATCTATTAAAATACTAAATTGTTGATCTTATATCATACTTGAAGTCTCAAACATTGTAGAATGATGCTCATCCTGGTGGTTATTCACCATTGCATGAATCCTATGGGCCTCTCCCAGATCTCCTACTGTCGTATGTCCTGTTGATCCAATAGTTCTCTCCTTTTCGATAGGAAAATATTTCTGATAGCGAGGTTCACCACAAGTCCAACATCAATTCTTAGGGACAATGTTCCTAGTTACAGAGGAAGAATATGCTAGTATAGGGTTCTTTAGTCCTGATATGTTCTTCAGAACATATCTATATTTGTGTTGTTACTAAGGACAGTGCAGATGTTTCTGTGGCAGTGCTCTATACAAATTCCTCTGATTGGTAGCCTTTCTGCATGGTTTAGGAAATATAGGTGCTATGGGTGTGTCATGGTGCCCAAAATTCTATCTAATGGGTGCCTGTTGCTATGACGCTCTAAGTGGAGTCTATCCTATCTTCCTGGAAGGATTCCTACTATGACCTCCACTATTCAATTCCTCCTCAACGATAAAATATTTCTATACTACATCGTGCAAAGTCTAAAGCATCAGGATCCTCACCTTAGCAACAATGTTGTAGTTGAGACCAAACACAAACTTATTCACCTTTAACTTTTCAGTGTTTAGGTGTAGAGCATATTTGAGCAACTTCGTAAACCTAGATTCATACTCATGTACTGTAAGATTGGCCTATCATAAAGCATTGAATTCATTAAGTTGGAACTCAATGAACTCATCAGATAGGTACCTCTCTCGGAATCACTCCTTAAACAATTCCCAAGACTCATCTGCAATGGCCATATTCAGTTGTGGTAAGAGTGTCTTCCATGAAATAATTGCACTCCCTTTCAGTTGAAAAACAACCATGTGTAATTTCATGTTGGAGGTATAATCGCATAATGAAAAACGCATTTCCATATTCTCCAACCAATATTTGGCAGCTAAACCGTTCGTGGAACCCCAAAACTTGAGAAATTTTACCTTCTCGATTTCTCTATGAATACTACCACCAACTACAAGAGGGCGTTTTGAACCCTCATTTGGTACAAATTCCATGCCCTCATCACAATCAAGGCGATTTATCAATGCCTCTGACATCCTTTGAAAATACCTCATCATACCCATGACATTGCCCAATGCAACATGCTCCTACTCGGTAGTATGCACTTCTCCTTGTGGAGTAGACCCCTCGGTTATAGATGTACTTAGAGGATGCATTCATCTTCCTTCTGCACCTCGACCTCTACTCATTCTCCATACTCCAACCATCATACCTGTGATGAAACAAATTCAAATGATATTAGTGATACATCATTAATTAAAAAAAATGAATTGGAAGTCGTAACGAGTCCTATGTCGCATAATAGAACCCTGCTCTGATACTATGTGTAACAACCCTCTTTGTCTACTCATCAATGAGCGAGCAAACAAAGAATAAACAGTTATTAGGATACTCATAATAAACTTTACATTTTCAACAATTTTTTTATAATCTGTAATCATTGAATTATTTTCATACAATACTATGAAAAAATACAAATTTAAATCAGCAAGAACTTCTTAACACAACACACTAACTCCGAAAAAAATTGTCTAGTAATGCAGATAAAGGAAAAATTAGTATCTCCTTCAACCATCTATTTACTTCACTTAGAGTTGTGCAACTTTCGTAGTTTATTATTTATTATGGATGCACAATCGCATTATTCCACTGAATGAATAATATTATTCTAAATATAAAAATCATAAAAAATTCCTTAATAGAAATAATTATTATAAAACATAAATTTCAACAAATAATATATAAACCATTATTATACATCATTAATATAAATCAATAATTCCCTTTGTATTTTTTTTTCATTATTGCTCATAATATATACATATGGATATAATGATTAATATATAAAAAGATCCGATATTATTGCCACTTCTCTAAAGATAAGGTAATGGAATAATTTAAAATTCTCTAAAAACTCAATTAGTTTGTTTCACTAACCTAAAGAAAGTTTCACCAAAAATCGCCATTCAATAGTGTTATTAAACATAGTTCAACATGGAAAAAGAGGCCTTAACAAAATTCAATTAATCAGTCTAATTAAGAATATAAGGTGAAGATAATAACAAAATTTTATTAGGACTAAAACCTTCCATTTTCAATCTAAACCATAAAACATGTATATATAAGCAAATAAAGGTTATTACAAGATCTTTTGGCAAGATCATTTATTTCATTGGAATCAATTCCAAATCTAAGTCCCACCGTAAGTTATGACTAACATAGCCTAGGTCTCAAGCCCGAGCAACAAAATATGCCCATGTGTTGAAGGATTCCACAAGTGCCAATTTTTCCTTGTCCATGTCCTTAAGACGAGTAATGCATATTGATCCAAGCACAAGAGACAGTTCCACTGCCATAAAATGCCATTTATCTGAGGAGCGTGCAAATTACAAAGTGATTCAAAATGCTAGGACGGTTTGTAATAGATGGAAAACCAAGTTCACGATGGCAACATTTTGTAATAGACCCAAAAATATCATCAATTATGCAAGTGATCTCCCTGTGTTTAAGTTTTTGATATGCAGAAGATAAAAACAAATAGGATTCGATGATCTATAGGAACATATCGTCAACCTATGCAATCCACAAAGAAAGAGGCACCGCCGGGTGAAATTTTCCCACCACGGCCCTCCGGGGAAGAAGGTTTAACAATTTTTAGTTTTTAAAGCTTAGATCGGTCCTCAAGCGTACCCACAAGGTAAATATCATTGGGACCTCTCAAACAAAATCTTGGAAGGGCCTCTTATGGCCCTATATTATACAATAATAAGTTACTTCTATAACTACTCGTCTATAAGTAGAATACAATGCTAGGATTTAATAAACACTCTACTACGATAATTATACCTCACGCCCGATCCATTTAACCATAGCCCAATATTTACCTATAATGAGGGTATGTTGTAAATAACAAAATCTCTGGTGAAATTGATCCCGCAGAGTTAATATCTTGTACAGCTTAGAGCATAGTGCGATGACAAGGGCTTGTGAGTTCTTCCCAAGCATCCCATGTGAAAGTATTACTTTTTTGCTTGGTGTTGTTTGATAAATGAATTTCCATAAATAATGCTCAGAGTGTGGACTCAAACTCCTCGTGACTTGGCATATGATGAACCCTTAGTGGTGGAGATATAGCTCCTATATTTGGCACTCGGTATTTGGTGAACAAACTTCTTTCCTATGTGAAGGAATCACTACGCTAAAAAAATGCACATTTCGTCAGTGCCCTGCCATGTACACTAAGAGACAAGGGAGAGCTCATGATGGGAGAGTTTGGTGAGCTTGGCTTTCAATTTTGTTCTACAAATGGCATGGATTTTAGATTGTGCCTTCCATCGAAAATTAGAATAATAGGAGGAGCAATAAAAGGAAAGAGATTTACGCAAGAAATTATTTCCATCGCATAGGCTTAGTAACTGCAAGGGGTTTTACTTCTTGATATTCGGTTCAATATAGATAAAAGTACTAAAAGAATCAAATATCTTAAAAGACAATGCAAGTTATCTAGATTGGCGCTCTACAGAAGCTTCATCATACAGAACAATTATGCATGTGGGCTACAAGGCACCGGTATCAGCGTGATGATAAATACAGATAAAAAGACTCGATAAGAAACATACACATAGTGGGTCTTTCAATTTATGCCACAGGACATATTATATAGGAAATTTACATGAATGTAGACCCCTTGAATATACATCTATCGCCAATTAAATTTCAGACAGAGGGTAATAGTCAAGCAAGGCACTTAGGAATAGAGGGAAAAACTATTCATATAAACAGTCCTTTCAAATATATGTATTTGTTTCTTTCCATTTTAGTCTACTCTTTCAAAACTAATCATATTTCATGGGAATTTTCAAGAATAATCTTGTATGGTTTATCATGTAGGAATAAATCTATTTGTGAAAATATATTGGAGAAATCCATTCCTCAATAGTAAGGAAATTATACATATAAATAATCTATATACATTAAATATAAAAGTTCAAAGTTCAAAAAATCATTATATCTATCAATGATTTTCAAATTGTTCCAAGA
>JASDQU010881309.1:34777-51135 GCA_032191745.1 Picea mariana | reverse complement strand
GAGGATTCCATTTCTTCTTCCTTCTTTGAATCATAAAACAAGGCATTGTCAAAATCCTGAAAAGGAAAGTGACTAAACTCATTCTCTTCTTCTTGTGCAGGGGGAAAAGGCTCGTGGATGGCTTCATCAGAGAGAGGAGGGAATGTTGACACTTCATTATCTTGTTTAGGTTCTAGCCCCTCAACTGCGTCTTCAACAATCCTTTGCTCTTCCCTGTGTGGTTGGAAAGCCTCATCAAGATCTTTTCCCATAGCATTTGGTTGGTCAAATTTTTTTTCCCATCCCTCTTGGAAATTAGCAGTAAAGGTTTTAAGGGAAACTAATCTTTCCAAACCAAGAGTGACTGGAGTAACTTTAGGGTCATTGATTTCAGTCCCTAGAGAGTAAATGTGTTCTCCCTTGGACAAAAATATATTTGCCTCAATTTGCATGGCCATGTTGTAAGCTTCGTTGAGTGTTTTTGGCCTCTTTTTACTTAGGAGGAACCCTAAATGCACTAAGAGTGCATTGGTAAAGAGATACACAAGGTACCTGTCTTCAGGATGATGACTGTTAGGAATCTGATATACCAAATCCTCAAACTTGAACTGGAAATCCCTGACAGTCTCATTCTCAGTTTGTTTTGCATACTCGAGTTCTTTTAGTAACGTTTGAATATCTTCCAATTTCATACCCCATTTTTTGAGAAAAGTTTTTTCTAAATGGTCCATAGATGTGATGCTAGCAACAGGGAGATTATCATACCATTTACTAGTGTTTCCATGAAGAGTGGCAGAGAAAATTTTCATTTCCAAATCTTCAACATCATCACTGATAGGATGGAGTTGAAAGAAAGCCCAAAAATCACTCATGTGATAGTTGACTCTTTCCCCATCACTACCAATGAATCTAGGGAGCCATTTTTCTTACTTCAGGGGCATCTGTCGAGGGTATCCTGGGATTTTACTCATGTCTAGGGGTTTGAAATTTCCCGGGTCCCATTGAGAAGTCATGGTTGGCTTTATCATCAGTGGAGTCGCCAGATAATTTTATTGAAATTATCAAAGAAATAAGGGAATCATCCTTTGTGGAGTCGCCAGGTAAGATTGTAAGATAAAGAATCTTGAGGAAAGGCTTACCGAAAAAAGTGTCATTCGAGGAAGATTTACTCAGTGTTCCCCAACAACGATGCCAAAATGTTATCGCACAATTTGCACCTTTAAAGATAGGAAAGGGAAAAGGGGACAAATTGACGTAATGGGAGACTATCCTATCACTGTCACCTCAACATGATGTCTCTTTCTATTTAGGGTGGTAGGCCCAGGGGAGATGTCCCCGGTGACCTGGGGTTTTGAGAAGGCAAAGGATTTAGGCCAAGTAAAGGTTTCCCTCTCACAAGCCACCACCGATCAGAAATTCCAGCTAAACAACCAATAAAGATAATAATAACCAGAAATCTACCTGTCTGGAACAAAGCAACATGGAAACTATATTTGCAAGGTCATTTGCGGGTTAGTACTTCATATAATCAGAGACTTTCTCGATATAAGCAATTGAATAATATATTGATGAAGTAAGCAAAGATGTATAAATGGCAATAATCACAATACGATATTTCAACAACAAATGCTTCAAAATGAGCAAGAATAACTAATTATCAATATCATAACACCAACATTCATCAGAAGCAAGTATGCATTAATCCTTTCAATTGCTTTTAGAAGCATTAAGTGCTGCAAAGTATGAATATAACTTGAAAGAATAATAGCAGTAGTAAGTTAATCTAAAATAGGGTTAGAAAGGTGTTAGTAATTGCTCAAAGATTTGGATGTTTGTAGATTGTGGTCAAAATACTCAAGCAAGAGGTCTTAGACTAGTGCATTCATAGGGAAAATGGAGTCAACAAGTAGTAGCAAGAGTTGAAGGAACAAGATGATAATAGTAGGGAAAAAGACAAGAGGGATTTGATGGTGAGGTGTTGGTAAGCCAAGGATTCAACTAGCAAACCCTAGGAGAAAACGACTTACTAAGGTGTAGGCAACCCTAGGCCTTAGCACGTTTTCCTCCTTCTTTAGCTCAATAAAAAAGTAAAATTGGCTAGGGTAAAGAGCAAATGATAGGGTGTTGCAATTGCAAGGCCCTAGCAATGTCTTCAAAATATAAAATGGCTCCTTGGCATAATCTAGTATGGAATTAAAATAAGGACACCAACATGTGCTTATTTCCTAGGGTTTATTCCAGCAATTTCATTAACAAAGTGTAAGTAAAACACTATAACCATTCAAGTAAGGGAAGGATTGTAGAAATTCACTTACATTCACCAAGCATTCATCAAACCAAACCCTAGTTATAAACCTTCCACCAAAAAAAATGCCAAAAATCACCAAAAAGAAGCCTCCTTCAACAACTTCACCACAATTTCAGCCAAAACCCTAATGAGGGCCGCAAATTTCAGACTTCACACAAGTGTGAGTGAAAGATCATGTGAAATGAGAGATTAAAGTATAAACCCTCAATTTATGCCATACCAATGACCTTAATTTAATTTTAGGTCACAAAAGGCCAACAAGGCCAAATTTACACAAAAATATTGTTTTACATTAAATGTTATGATAAAACCCTAAATCAAGCATAAATGAAGACGTCATGCCCTTTTAGGGTGACGTTAGCCCCTTTTAGGGCAACGCTGGCCTTCTGGGGGAAAAAGTTAGGACTTCTTGGGCCTCAAGAACATGCCACACATGCCACATGTGCCACAACTGCCTCCCAAAACCTCCACAAGCACTGGATGAAGTCATGAGTGTCCTGGGTGATGTCAGGGGCCTTCCAAGGCAAACGTCCTAGTGAAAAGGGAACAACTTCCCTGGGTACAGGTCTGCTAAGTTGCCTCTGGTGGAACGTCCTCCTCTTCTCCGATGCAAAACCTCTGATCTGTCTCTGCCCCCTGCTGGGGTCTAAGCATCCATCTGATGGGCTTTCAGCCCCATGGAGGTCTGAACTAATCATCTCCCCGTGTGTGTCTATAAGGGTACCTATCCATTAGGTATGGTCGTGCACATCAACATATACACCCTCCATGGGCTTATAAGTCATAGGGATCATAGCAATGTCAATCACATCTAATCATCAATTTTATTAAACATGTGCATAAAACCCATCTTACCCTGACAAGTGCTCAAATACATTATAGTAATCTACAAGCCAAGTTTGGAGGAAGTGACAGGGAGTCCTATTGGGATAATGCTCACTAGATGTGGGGTGTTTTCGGGAGAGATCAAATCTAATCCATGTGAGTGGTTGAAGTGGATAAGGTATCTCTGGGCAAGGGGTGCAGTGATAGCAGGGAAATGCATGGCTTACATGTGGGTGCCTTTGTAGAGGGTGAGATGCACCTGTCATGGATGAAAATGTTTCCAAGCCCATTCATGCCTTTTTTATTTTTATTATTGATTTTTCTTCAAGAATCTAGTTAAGGGACACTGCTCTGGTGTGGTGACCAGTGGTGGCAATGTTACCGACAAGCATTTCAGAGAAATGAGAAGGATGGATCGTGATGAGACCCCCTTTCTCTTGACTATGCCACCAAGAGCCACTACCCTGGCTTGGTGACCAGTGGTTGGTAGTGTCATACCGCTACATGCCCATGGACCTAATAGGTTCGCTCGTGATGAGAACCCCTATCTTCTAACTAGGTCTTGTTTTGTCATTTTTTATGGGTCCCTCTGTTTCTTGATGAGAAGCTTTTTACTACTTTGTCGGGGATCCCTGGGCAAATCATCTCAAGGTTTCATTCTTTGGATTTTTTATTTCGCTAGCTACTTTTACCCTCTGGGCCTTTAGCCCCTTCTTTACACAAGGTAAGGTACAACCCTTAAATATTTGGCCAACCCAATTCCTGGACCAGTGTAATGGGATGGATGAGCGGGAGAAAGATGGAAAGTGGTAAGTATGGTGGGAGTCGATGATGGATTCTCATGAATCCCTCCAATGGCAACTCAAAACCTATGGGCACAAGCTTACTAGGGAATCCTGTCATTCCCCCTAGATATGGTCAAGTGTATAGGCATAAGATCCAAGCACCCGTTAGAAACAAAAAGAATCAAATGGACGTATTCAAAGGTTTTGGGGATCAGAGTGACAAATACCGTGATACTCAGACTCATTACCTCATGGAGAAAGATCCACTTCTTCTATAGGACCAGGCCGAAGTGATGGATGTTGTTGTTGCTGACAAAGTGGAGGTGCTAAAGAAAGAAAAATATGGGCCCTCCAGGGCCATGGTCAAGTTGAACTGGCTCTCGGTACTCCATGTCTAGGACCTGTGGGCCTCGAGACATAATATCCTTAGTTATCCCTAAACTGGGGGATACCAGGTTCCATAGAGAAGCCATGGTTGGCTTTGTCATTAATGGAGTCGCTAGATAATCCTTCTAGGGATCATCAACAGGAAAAGAGGGAATCACCCTCAGTGAAGTCACCAGGTAAGCTCTGTGAAGTAAAGGCTTTGGATAAAGGCTTACCGAAAAAGTGTCGTTCAAGGAAAATTGACTTGATGTCCCCGACAACGATGCCAAAATTTTATTGAACAATCTGTACTTTCCCAAAGCCCAAGGCAAGTGGATGCAAGATTGGCATAACAGGGGGTGACCTATAACTGCCACCTTAATAGGAAACCCCTTTCCGTTTAAGAGTATATCAAAGTTACCCTAGGGGAGAGGTCCCCAGTGACCTAAAGGGTTAATAAGACTAAGACAAGGATGCAAGAAAATCCCCCTTTCACTGGTCATTCAAGTGAAAAGGTTCTTAAGGTCTTTAAGAGATGAAAAAAAGGTGAAAATCGAGTGTACCTGCCCAGAACAAGACAAAAGAAAATGTGGCAGCTTTCAAGTACAAAAATATGAAGTTAGTGCTTCTTAAGACCATGAACCTTCAAAAAGAGGCTGGCTGATATAAAATTGCAGCAATGTAACAATTTACAACATCGATAAGTATTTTGTAACAGCCACAAGAATTATGCCTTGAAATTGCTTGAAAAAGACAATAAAAATAGCTTAAACAAGGCGAAATGATAGTCAATTGTCACAATAAAATTTGACAATGTCTGGCTAACATTTAATGTTACTTTTGCAGAGAATTTGCTGCAGTTGGATCACTGTAGAAATCTTTTGTAACTGCAGCAGATTCTAGTGTTCAGAATTGCAAGGAAACAACATGCAAACTTAGCATATGTCTAGTAGATTGATTGACAATTGTCACAAGCAATTTCTGAATGAGCTAAGTGCAAGTTATGTAGGTGAGTGCAGCAAATTAGCATGAATCAGTATGGCTGTAGCAATGATTTGCAACAAGTACAACAACAAGTTAGCTAAGGAATTAGTCTAGTTTAGGATCAGTTGAAGTTACAAAAAGCTTCAAGGAAGAGAGTTTGAGTGTTTAATCAATACTTCAATAAGAGAGAGGCTAGAACTAGTGCCTTCTAGGGATTATGGAGTCAAGTGGATGGTTTCTTCTAAGGCTGCAAATCAATTTTGATAGTGCACAAAAGTCCAAGTGGAATGCATAGGAGAAGTAGTAACTTAAGTTCCCTTATGCATTTTCCTCAAGAAAACAAGATACTAGTGTGTAGGCAATTCTATGCCCTAGCACCTTGCTCTCCTTAGGCTTCTTATGGGATAAAAACTTAGGAAAAAATAACTAGGTCAAAACGTTAGAGTGCTAGGAAACTAGGGCTCTAGGGTTTCACTAGTTACTAGATCAATTAAATTAAAAGCTTGGCAAATAGAAAGTAAGAAAGTAGCAATTTAATTTCCTTACTTCAAGCATTAAGCATATCATGCAATTTCATAATATTATACGAGCAAATAAAACCATACATAAACCATTCAATAGATGACTAAAAATGCAGATTTTACCTATTTGCACCAAGAATAATCATTAAATACCATGCAAGATCACCATAAAATCTTCTAAGATTGATCCAACTTGCAAAAAATCAGCGTTATACAGGAGTGTGCCTCACAATTTCAGCCAATATCCCTTCTAGGGCACAAATTTCAGACCTCTCCTCTTGTGTGAGGAGTTGTGTTTTTAAAAATGAATGTACTTTATGTTTATTTATACAAAACTAGTGACCTTTAATTAATTTCAGGTTAAATAAAGGCCAACCTGGCCAATTTACAAATAAATTCAAATTTGGCATAAATAAAATTAATTATCATGTAAAATCATCCCTAAGGGTGACGTCATGCCCTTCTAGGGTGACGTTGGACCCCCAAGGTGGAACGTTGGGCTCCAGATGCAGAACGTTTGGCCTCCAAAGGCCTTGAATGATGCCCACACGTGCCAAACAGCTCACAACTGCCCTCAAAATTCAAACCCTAGCTCTGGATGACGTCCAGGGTCATGATGGTGACGTCATGGACTCTCAAAGGTCAACGTCCAGGTGGAAGAGAAAGATCCCACTGGGTCTAGGTATGCTAGGGTGTCTCCAAGGGAAACACCATTCTCTCTTTCTGGTGCAAGTCTCTGATGTCTTCTTGCCTCTAGCTGGGGTTACAACATCCATCTATGGGCTTTTAGTCCCATGGAGGTCTGAGCTAATCATTACCCCATGTGTACCTGTCCACTGCAGCAACAACAAGTACGCCCTCTAGGGGTTCATAAGTCACAGGGATCATAACATGTAAATCACATCCAATAATTAAACTACCCAAACATGTGCATCAAACCCCCCTTTACCCAAACAAATGCTCAAAGACATTATGCAATTTAACAAGTCAGGTTTGGAGAAGGTATCAGGGTGTCCTATTGGGATAATCCTCCTTTAGTTTGGGGTGTTTCCGAGGTGAGAAACAATCTAGGTCATGTAAGTGTGTGAGGTGGCATGGGGTAAGTGCTTAGGCATGGGGTGTAGTGATAACAGGGAAATGCAGATCTTACCTACAGGTGCCTTTGTAGTGGGAGAGATGCACCTTGTGATAGATGTCATTTTTTCCTAGCCCATTCAATGCCTTTTATTCTTAGCTTCATTTCTTTTGATTTTTTTTCTTTCATGCTTCAAGGGAAGAGTTGAGGGACACAATCCTGGCTTGGTGACCAGAGGTGACAGTGTTATCTACAAGCATTTCACGGAGATGAGAAGGATGGCTCGTGATGAGACTCCCTTTCTATTGGCTATGTAACCAAGAGCCACTACCCTGATTTGGTGACCAGATAGATGTTAGTGTCATACTACTACATGCCCATGGTCATAATAGGTCGGCTCATGATGAGACCTCCCATCCACCAACTAATGCATTGAGTGCTTATTTATCTTATGGGTTCCCTTTTCTTACTGAGAAGCTTTTTACTACTTTCTCCGGAATCCCTAGGCGAAGCATATCAAGGTTTTATTTTTGTCTTTTGACTCTTGCTAGCTACTTTTACCCTCTGGGCCTTTAGCCCCTTCTTCCCACAAGGCAAGGCACAACCCTTCCTAGTGTGGAAAATCCCAATGCCCGAACAAATGTAGGGGGGAAATGAGAGGAATAAAGATGGAAAGTGGTAATTATGGAGGGAACGAACGATGACCTTTCATAGACCCGCCTAGTGGAAACCCATCCTAAAGGGAGATAAACTTACTAGGGCATCATGTCACCCTCCTAGGTATGAACAAGTTAGAGAGCATAATTTCCAAGCAAACATTATGAAATGAAGGAGAATTTAATGCAACATATTCAAGTGCTTTAATAATCAGAGTGACACATACCATGATACCCGGACTCATTACCTCATGGAGAAAGACTTACTGCTACTTCAGTACCAGGCTGGTGGGATGGATACTATTGTTGCTGATAAATGGACTACACTGAAGAAAATAGGGTCCTTCTGGGGCCATGCTCAAGTCATCCGGCTCTCGGCACTCCATGTCTAGAATTTGTGGGCCTCGAGACATGATCTCCTTAGTTATCCCTAGGGCAGGGGATAACTATCCCAACCACTTCATCCACTTTACATGGCTTAGAGAGGGATCTTTTGGAAACTCTCATTGACCTAGGGAAAGATCTACCCAATAGGACACATCGTCAACCCTCCCATATTTAAGATTGAAATGTCGCACAGTGTCTTTGAGAAATTAATTGTTTGGTATAGTGATCTTTGATGCACATGCTTAGATGGATTATTTATTGATTGGATTCACTTATCATGATGTTATGACTTGATATCCTTGGAGGGCGTGCTCATTTGTCTTTGCAAGACCTAGTTAGTGGACAGTTTTGGGAGAGCAAGCCTAGCTTGGGCTTCCATGGGGCTACAAGCCCACAGGTTGGATGCCAAGGGCCCGCATGCTGGATGAGAAAGATCAGAATTAGAAGGCCTTCATGATGACTTGGACGACATAGCCCAACCCTCACTTGCCAAAATATTTTCCCAGGAGGGGCAAAATGTCCTCTTTTTGAGCTTGACGTCATGTGTGGGGGGGCTAGGGCTTGGTGGTGAGGTGCCACTCATTTGACACATGGAATTTTTGAGGAGAAGAAGGTATTCACCATGATGAGAGTATTTAGATGCTTGACATGTGGATTTTGGAGGCCTACCCATGCTTCTCCAACACCAACGATCTCCTAGCGCCAAAACGTCCCCTAAAGGGGTGACGTCCATGTAAATTAGGGTTTTATTTGTGCAAAAAGTGAAATTTTAAATGAATTGTTTAAGATTACTTTGTTAATGGGGAAATATTAGGTTTGTTGACCCCTAATCTTGTGTTTTACCCCTTAGTTTGTGGACAAGTCACCTTGGTGACATTTTGTATAAATAAGAGATCATAAGATCTCATTTTAACATAACTCTCCCTCATTGTGAGAAGTATTGGTCTGAAAATTTCTCTATCTTTGGAAATATTGTCTCTTTTAGCTCTTTTTTATGGCTATATATTGATGAATGGTTGGTGGAAGTCTAGCTCTAGCCTTGGAAGGCTTGTCTTTTGCTCTTATGGTGGATTATCTTAGCATCTTACTTGATCTTGGTATGGTCTTTTACTATTATGCTATCATTTTTTCAAGTCAAGGATTGTTGTGCTAGGAGTTAGGTGGGAAGTATAAGGGCATACACCCCCACCATAGTATTCATCATTTTATGCTTCATCTCATTGATTTAGCAACGGTTTGCTAAGAGAAGTATAAGGGCATACACCCTCTTAGCTTAAACCCTAGCTAGAGAAACTTTCCTTGGGAAGTAAAAGGGATTACACCCACAAGGAGGTAGCTTCTCTATCTCTTTCTTTATTTGACTCCATTAACCCAATAGTAAAGGCACTAGTCATACTTTTTTGCATTGGATATATAAAATCATTGCCTTGAGAAATGCAAATTTTGACCTTTTAAAAGGTTTCTTGCTTGAAGTTGGTTTGCCTCATTGAGAGGAGTCTTCCCCTACTAGGACGTCCCCTCTCTCCCACTACTTCTTTCTGATGTTATATAATTACATATTCATCCATTAGGGTTGTATAAACCCTAACTCATTTGCTTGAATAACTATCTTATCAACCATTGGATTTTGCTCAAAGTTTGCACACTTATTCTCCTTGATCCAACGCACTTTCTTGCAAAGTTTGAGGGGATTTCAGTAGCTGATTTTCTTTCTGTAATACATTGAATGTTACAGCCACAAGGCTGATATAATTTACTGCATACAAGTGTTTACAACAGCCTTATCTTTTATGCTAAGAATATTGGTTTTTCATCTTGAGTTTAGCTAGTCATTTGCTAGTCTTTCTCTTGCATTTTCTACTTGATTTCTAGCATTTATTGAGCATCTTATAGTACCATATTATTGCTGATATATACTGTTATCTATTGCTTCAAATTAGGGACATAAATCTTAACTTTCTAATCCAACTAACATACATCATTGCAAAGTGTCTTTTCTTGTGTCTTGGGCAGGTATTTCACCATTTGCAGGTTACTCAACATACTTGGCAACCCTTGGACCTTCCCAAGACTTCATTCCACACATTTCAATCCACTTATAATTGACCTCTATGGGCTTCACTTCCATTTCCCTCCATCTCCATTTCAATCCCCCTAGGGTCACCAAGATCGCCTCCCTAGAGTGACCTAGTCACCCTTGAAGTGTGAGACCTACATCGAGGTGACATTGGGTGTAGGATTCCCAAGTTGTAGCACTTGATTTGTGGTTGGGTTGGGATTTTCCCAACCTAAAACTTGCATTATAACAGGGTATAGACTCTATGAATCTCTCAACTTTCTTCTCTCGAAAGCTATGGGGTATCGATTCTACATCAACACTTCTCCTATCCCCTCTCTGGATGCATCACACTCCAACAAAAATGACTGTGAGAAATCTAGAAGTGCTAACACAAGGAAAGTACTCATCACCCTCTTCATCTGGTCAAATTTTCCTTTTGACTCCTTTAACCATTTGAATGCTCCCTTCTTGGTGAGATCCTTCAATGACGTAGCAAGTTGTGAAAATCCTTTCACAAAGCGCCTGTAGTAGCTGCACAATCCGAAGAACCCCCGTAGCTCTATAACTAATCTAGGTGTGGGCCAATTTAAGATAGCGTGGATCTTCTCCAAGTGGACTTGTACTCCCTTATCGCCAATCACATGTCAAAGATCGAGAATCTTTTTCATACCAATCTCACACTTTGCCTCGGAAAAAATGAATTCTCCTCCATGATGCTGAAAATCTCATCAAGCTGCCTCAGATGCTCCTCCCAAGTCCTTTTAAAGATCAATAGATCATCGAAGAACACCAATAAGAACTTCCTCAATTGCTTGTTGAAGATATGGTTCATACATGACTGGAGAGTAGGTGGTGCAGTAGTCAACCCAATGGGCATGACTAGAAACTCATAGTTCTTGTAGTGACATCTAAATGTTATGTTGTGGATGTTCTCCTTTCTGAACTACATCTGATGGTACCTTGATCGAAGATAAATATTCGAGAAGTACACTTCCCCATGTAACTCATCTATCAACTCATCAATCCTGGGTATCAGGTACCCGTTCTTGATTGTCTTCTTTTTCAGCGCCCTATAGTCAATACACATCCTCATCGTGCCATCCTTCTTCTTCACCAGTACCACTGAAAAATCAAAGTGGATAGAGATAAGCCTAATGTGCCCCATATCTAGAAACTCATATATGTCCTTCTCTATCTCATTCTTAAACTTCTTCGGATTCATGTATGGTGTGGTGATCACGGGCTTTGCCCCCTCCTCTAACTCAATAACATGGTAAAATCCCTTGCCATGGGGTCTCCCTCCTGGTAGTGGCCTGAACACTTTGTCATGCTTCCCAAGAAGCTCATGTATGTCCACATGATATTGTTGGCGATCCTTTGATAGCTTTTGTGTTGTGATCAAACACTCTTCCTCCACGGGGGCTTCACCTTGTTGACCAATATCTTATCACATTCATTCATAAACAGAGTTTTAAAATTGTGAAAAATAAAGTCAATATATTGTAGGTATCGGGGTTGGGATGCGAGGTACGTGGGGGTTTATAGGTATTGGGGGATATAAAAAGGGGTATCTAGTAAAAATAAGGGTTTGTTTTATTGGAAATATGTATTGGGAGGGGGTCCGAAAAAAGGATTTTTGGAGGTATTTATTAATATCTAGAGAAATTAGGGGTATTCTTTAATATCCCACTAACGAAGGTGCTATGTCACAGGTTCACGAAGTGAAGACCTCGTGTCTACTGCACAAGCCACATCACCATGTCTAAATATGGCCTCCATAGGTTTGTTTGACACAATCCTAGGAACTCCTATCGACATACCTCTCAAAATAACTCAATGACCCCCTGTGTTTAAGAACTCCATTGTCATGATTTGATAGTTCATTTTGAAGTCTCTAAGTGAGTATAGCCATTGGACTCCCAATACCACATTGGTGTTCGCCAAATCCACTACATATAATTCATTGGTCAAATTATAGTTTCCCAATGTCACCTCCAATCCCATGATCCTTTGAGTACATGTCATGTTGTACCCATCTGCTACTACCAAGGGATGTTCCTTTTCCATCTTTCTTGGTGAGATTATACTAAATCTCATCTGGCGACTCCACCATGGGGCGTACCCAAAAGAGCTATTACCCGACCCCCAATGAAACTTCCAAAGGTTAGAAGCCCTCACCCAAAGAGTCTAGTCCTCCAACATCTCTCATTTCTCTTGATTGTCCATCTACTTCTCCTAGCCCTCCATCCTCACCTACTACCTCAATGCCTCCGCTCTCACCCAAACCCACCTCGCCAAATGCTACATGGAACTTGCAGACCAAAGAGGCACACAAACCATTGGACATAACAAATATCCTTGGGTCTCCTCATAAACTCCCAAATAACTTCAAGGAATGGCTCCTAGGATTTTCAAGAGAAGATCTCACTACACTGAAAGATCACTTAATTATTTTTATACACACTCTAGAACCTTATGACCAACATGAGGATATCCTAATGACGTTATTTTCTTACACTTTTTTTAGAAGGGCCAAAGAGTGGTTTGATATTATTTCCCTGGGAAAAATCATGAATTGGGACCTCTTTCAAGAGATTTTTGCCAAAATATTTGGAAAGAAGAAAGATTATCGATCCATTTGTAACCAACTCTACCATTGCATGAGAATATCAAGGGAAAATAAAAGGGATTTCAACAATAGGTTTAACACCCTCGTGAGAAGTTTCCCTTGAGAACTAAAACCTTCCAAAGCTACCATCCTCAAGTATTATATATCAACCATGAAAACCCCCTATGGGGTTTTGATTGGGAGACGCCCTACAACTTTGTTTGAGGCTCAAGAGAGAGCATGTGAAATAGAAGAAAACTTAGCCTCCTCTCTCATACAAGAAGAATAATATCTTAAAGAGACTTTAAGAATTAATCAGATTGATGACTTTGTCTCACCAAACTTTCCCTCAAATGTCAGAACTTACCTACAAGAGGAACAAGAGAAAGCAGCTGAAAAGGAAGCTTGTCTCATGATCAATCTTTTAGAAAAGGAAGTAACACTAAGAAAAACACCTTGCCCACCAAGTAATATCTTGGATTTCAAAAAGAGACAAGCAACAAAATAGGCTGAAGAAAAGTTCTTGCAACACATTCAACAAGTCTTGGCAAAGCCTCACAAAGAAAGGAAAGTTAAAATCATCAAAGGTGAGGAGAAAGTTTCTTCTCCAAATAAGACCAAAAATGAAAATACTCTGGATCATGTCAATATAACCCATCAGGTTCTAGAAAAAGGAATTGACAGCACATGTATTTTGGCAAACTCCCTTTTCCTTGATGAAGAAAGGAGGGAAGGATCTTTGGGCATTTTGACGGTGCACACTCAAGTGCAGGGATAGTCTTAAGATCACCAGTGAACAAGAATACCCTTTTCTCATACATTCTTGATTTCAACAGAACAAATAACATTGTCGAATACGAAGCCCTTATCCTAGGCATTAACTTGGCCATCGACACGGACATCAAGAACCTACATGTAAAAGGGGACTCAAATCTAATTGTTTCACAAGTTAACAAGAAGTTCACTGCTAAAAACACAAAGGTTGAAGCAATATATGGATGCCATAAAGAAGTTTGACAACTTTTCCATTGAATCCATCCCTAGGGAAGAGAATCATTTGGAAAACAACCTTGTTATCTCCGCTTCAACCTTGCAACTTTTCAAAGAAATCAACCTCTACAAGGTAGAAGTAAATTATAGACTCCTGTTACCCGACAACTTAGAACATTGGCAAGTTTTTGATGATGAAATTCAACTTCTTCACTTTCTCCAAAATGAGGGAGAGTTCTTTGAATCCCAGCTAAACCTATTGGCTGAAAGGGAAAATATTGAGATCATCGATGTAGTTGACGGACCCCTACCCAAAGGTATTGTTCCTTTAGAAGCTCTGTTTGATCGAAATGATATGTATAAAGGGAAACCCTCAAACAAAATTAGTGATAGGATCGTTGGATTCAACATTGGAACCAAGGAATCCCAAAAATTAATTAATTTTGGTAAAGGAACAACGGATGATGAAAGGGAAAAGATCATTTCCCTTATAAGAGAGTTCAAAGATGTTTTCGCTTGGTCTTACGAATATCTGAAGGCTTATCGAGAAGATGTCATACAACACACTATTCCCCTGATTGATGGTACAAATCCCTTCAGACAGAAATGCAGGCAGATGAACCCAAAGGTTTCCCTACAAGTGCAAAAGGAGTTACAAAACATGGTTGAGGTAGGAATAATTGAGCCTATCAGATATTCATCATGGGTGTCTAATCCAGTCATTGTAAGGAAGAACACTGGCAAAATCAAGATATGCGTAGACTTTAGAAATTTAAACCAGGCTTTTGTTAAGGACAATTATCCTCTTCCAAACATGGAATATCTTTTGCAAAGGGTCACCGGTGCAGAAATGATGTCCATGCTTGATGGATTATAAGGATATAATCAAGTTTTGGTAAAAAAGAATGATCAACTAAAATTTGCTTTTACCACCCCTTGGGGAACCTATAAGTATTTGAGAATTCATTTTTGACTAACCAACGCAGGGGCTACTTTTCAACGCGTCATGGACTATGCTTTCAGAGATCTGATCGGGAAACTTATAGAGATATATCAAGATGATCTAACCACCATCTCCAAAAATAGGGAACAACATATCCAACACTTAAGAACTATTTTCTAGAGATGTATGGAGTATGGCATCTCTCTCAATCCTAAGAAATCAACTTTTGGTGTTGATAAGGGTAAGTTACTAGTCCATATCATTTCTAAATATGGAATCACGATAGACCCTGCCAGGGTTGAAGCCATCGAGAAGATCCCTCTCCCCAAGGACGAGAAAGCCCTTCAATATTTCTTTGGACATATTAACTTCATTAGGAGATTCATTCCAAACTTTGTTGAAATTGTTAAACCCATTAACAAGTTGCTAAAGAAGGACGCTCATTTTGAATGGGAAAGTGAAGGTAAGTTATCTTTTTACTGTATCAAAGAGGCAATGACTGTTGCACTAGTCCTGGTTAGCCTGAATTTTTCCAAATACTTAATCATATTTTCTTTCACTTCAAAGGACACCATTACATAGGTTTTATTATAAAAGAATGATACAGGGATGAACATCCAATTGCTTTCATGAGAAAAAATCTTAGAGACTCAGAATTGAATTACACTATTATGGAAAAACAAGCTTATGCTCTGGTCAAGTCTCTCAAACACTTTCGAACTTATGTAGGATACAACAAGATCAAAGCCTTTGTCCCCTACCCCGCTGTAAAGGATGTTTTGTCACTGTTATCGCACAGTTTGTAGCTGGGAGCAAAGGGTATAAGGTAGAAGGCCAACTGGTGTAACAGGAACCTATCCCACCCAATGTCACCACGATGGGTAGGTTCTTTCTCTTTAGGGAGGCTAGGCCCAGGGGAGACGTCCTTGGTGACCTAGCCTCCCTAAAGAGAAAGAACCTACCCATCGTGGTGACATTGGGAGGGATAGGTTCATGTTACGCCAGTTTGGCCTTACCTTATACCCTTTACTCCTAGCTACAAACTGTGCGATAACATTTTGGCGCCGTTGTCGGGAAACACAGAGTCAATTCTCCTCAAACGACAAATTTTTTCAGTAAGCCTTGCCTCTAGAGTTTTATCTAACAAGCTTACTTGGCAACTCCACTAGGGTGTTTTCCCTTATCCTTTGATAGTTTCATGCAAATTATCTGGCGACTCCACTAATTTTTTCAAGGTACCAGCTTACTCTCAAAATCTGTGATATTTCCAAGTTATGGGATCATGGCACACTAGGAACAAATGTATCCGAGTATTGATTTCAGAAGTTTTCAAGGATACTCAAATTACTTTGATACAAAATGGCTAAACAACTCTCCAACATTTTTGGGCCTCCCAACTCCTCACATCGTAAATTTTTTGGATTATTTGAGCGAGATAAAGTTGGGAGGAGAGGATGCTCTTATAAAATTATTCATACTCACTCTGCCATCCTACTTGCAAGATCGGTTTAAGAGTTGTTGCGAAGACAGGGGTATATCATCTTTCATACACCTCATCAGTAGGTTCATTGACCTTACCAAACCATGCTGCCAGATGTATGAAGATGCCCTTCATAATCTTACAATAGCCTTTGAAGATGGGGGATTCACTACTGAGATTGTGGCAAATCTCATAAATGCTTATGAGGTTCAACATCAAGAACCCTCTAATATGAAAAAGGAGATCGATGAAGAACGTTGTCAACCCCTTGAAAAGGAGCAGGATTTTTCCCATGATTCAATAGAGTGTAGTGAAGACATGACTAAAGAAGTAAATTGTGAGGATGAAGCACCAGTAACCACTCCTCAGCCTGATGAAGCCCTCCAATATCC
>JASDQU010881309.1:2402-30733 GCA_032191745.1 Picea mariana | reverse complement strand
GAATGCCACATCGTTCTAGTATTTATTGGCAAAGTGACATTATCTTTTCATTGCTATTGTGTAAACATTGACTTCGTCAACATTTACTTTCAAATTGCTTATATTGAATATTAAATAGTTCTTGATTGATATGAAGTACTAACCCATTGAAATAAGCTTGCAAGTATTAGTTTGCTATTGTCTTGTTCCAGGCAGGTACTCTTCACTGGGTCTTACTTTATTATTGGTTTTTTAGCCGGAAATTTTGATTGATGGTGATCTGTGAAGGGGGCGGAAACCTATCTTCATCCTATTAACCTTTTGCCTCTTCAAAACCCCAGGTCACTGGGGACATCTCCCCTAGGCCTAACCTCCCTAAAGAGAAAGAACCTACCCATCGTTGTGACATTGGGTGGGATAGGTTTCTGTTATGCCAGTTTGGCCTTCTACCTTATCGCCTTTACTCCTAGCTACAAACTGTGCGATAACAGTCACAACAAGATCAAAGCCTTTGTTCCCTACCCTGCTATAAAGGACATTTTGTCACAACAAGATTGCCTTGGATCAAGAGGAAAGTGGGTTTCACAAACACAGGAATGCGATTTGGAGATCAAACCAACCAAGATAATTAAAGGGCAAGGACTGGAAAAAATGATAACAGAAAGCAATCAAGAGGCCATTGAGGTGGGAGAGAAAGAACAAGTCAACATTCTCGTAAGTGAGATTGAGAAAAATTAATGGTATTTAGATATAATTTATTACTTGAAAAACCTCATATGCCCTGATCATTTAGTGGAACATAAAAGAAGATCCTTGAGACTCAAAGCTATGAAGTATTGCCTAACAAAGAATGGTCTAGGGTGAAGGAACCCATGTGGGGTGATCCTTAGATGTGTTGATAAAGAAGAAGATGATAAGTTAATGACCGACCTTCTTGCAGGACATTCTGGTGTCCATTTTGCAACACTCACCACTGCCAATAAGATTTTAAGGGCAATATACTATTGGCCTTCTATTTTCTCCGACACACATCAATATGTTATATCTTGTTAACCATGCCAAGTTTTTACCGGCAAGCAACACATTCCTGCCCTTCCCCTTAAGTTGGTCATTGTAGAAGCACCCTTTCAACAATGGGGATTGGATTTCATTGGTCAATTCAAGGACAACTCTAGTAATGGATATCGATGGATTTTGACTGCCACTGATTACTTCACCAGATGGGTGGAAGTTGTTCCAACAAAGAAAGCAACAAAAGAGGTTGTGATGAAATTCCTTGAGGAAAAGATTATTACTAGATTTGGTGTCCCTGCTAAGATAACCACCAACAATGCCAAATCCTTTAGCTCAATGGTGCACAATGAGTTTTTCTTCAAGTATGGGATTGTTTTATCACACTCCTCAAATTATTATCCTCAAGGGAATGGGTTGGCAGAATCTAGTAACAAAAACATTATGAACATTATGAACATTATGAAAATTATTATCCTCAAGGGAATGGGTTGGCAGAATCTAGTAACAAAAACATTATGAACATTATGAAAAATATTGTTGGGGGAAACAAGAAGAGTTGGGATAGAAAAATTAAGTATTCCTTGTGGGAAGACCGCACAACTACCAATATCTCCACAGGAAATACCCCTTTTGAGTTGGTATACGATTTAGAAGATCGCTTGCCTATAAATCTCCAGATTTCAGCACTACAAATAGCCCAACAATTTGGTACAGATAAAGAAGCATCGCAGGGACAAATTGATCAACTCAAGAAATTGGATGAAACTCAAAGAATGGCATTTGATCAAATGAAAAAGAATCAAGAAAGCGTGAAAGGAACCTTTGACCAGAAGGCAAGGAAAAGAGACTTCAAGGAAGCGGACCAGGTCTTAATGTGAGACAAGAGGAGACAAAAACCAGGAATGCATCAAAAGTTCGATAGTATTTGGCTAGGGCCCTACAAGATAGAGGAAGTATCCGAGACAAACTCTTTCTACTTATCCACAACAAAAGGGAGGAGGATGCCACTACCAGTGAATGGATCTCTCCTCAAACATTATTTCCAAGGTGGCACATGACTTCTTCAGGGCCCGTGCCATAGGTAAGTAGGTAGGTCATCTCGCTTTCCTTGCATTTTCATCTTTATTTGCTCATATTAGTTTAGATGCATTTCATATTTCATTTTTCTCTAATTTCATATTGATTTCATGCTTAGTGTATAATTTTTTGAAAAAATGTCAAAATTTTTCTTTTCTACATTAGTTTTCATTTTGGTTGTTTATGTATATGGATGAAGGGTGATAGTACCACCCTAGATTCTATAATTCTTTTTTTCTGAATTTTGACAGGAAATGTTGCGGTTCTCATGCACTCTACGATAAGCACATGTCCCCAAGTAGCAACCAGATGTTATCCCCATTTTGTGGGATAACTAAGGAGATTATGTCTCGAGGCCCTCAAGTTGTAGATATGGAGTGTCAAGATACTACATGACTAGCAGTATCCACTTGCATGGATGGAGACCCTTCTCACCACCACAAAGGTCATATATTTTCAGATGGCATCTAACACACCAGCTTGCTTTCGAAAGGCACTGGGCCTTGATCCATGAGGTACAAGTCAGGTATTATGGTGAGTGTCATTTCAATATTTTAGGCATTTCAGTATGTTGTGTCTTAGATTGCTTTAGATTTCATGACATATGATTGTACATTATGCCTTTCTCCATGTTTCACCTTGGTGGTTAACATTTTTACCTAGTAAGTGGTCTTCCTCGGGAATGGATTTGCTACTAGGAACTCCCTTGAAGAGCCATAATACCATTCTCGATCATACTTACCACTTTTCAATCACTTAAACCCCCCATTTCCTTATCTCTTGGGATTTTAGGGTGTAATGACCCAAGAAGGGGTTGTCCCTCATTCTATGGGATGAAGGGGCTTAAGGGCCAGAGGGATTGTTGTTGGGTAAAATATAAAAGCCTCTGTATAAACCTTACAAATGCTTTGCCCAAGGATCCCCCAAGAAAGCAATAAAATGATTATCTATAAGAAAAGGGGGACCCACAATAATAAATAGAATGCTTAGAGGGTTAGTTGGAGGATAGGAGGTCTCATCACGAGCCGACCTATCATGATCATAGGTATCTAGCGGTATTCCATTGCCATCATCTGGCCACCAAGCCAGGGTAGTGGCTCTCAGTTTCACAACTGAGAGAAATGAGGTCTCATCATGAGCCAACCTTCTCATTTCCGCAAAGTATTCATTAGTGACACTGTCATTATCTGGAAACCACACCACGACAGTGGCCTTCAACTCATCCTTAAAACATGAAAGAAACAAAGAATGGCAAAACGATGGGCTTGGAAAAATTGCATTGCAAACGAAGGTGCCACACACCCTCTATAAGGGCACACATGAATGAGACACTACATCCCCTTGTATGTCATGAACCCTATGCCCATTGAGTCTTGATCCTTAACCACTTCATCCAATTCACATGGATTAGAGAGGGATCACTTGGAAACACTCCGTTAACTAGGGAAATATCTACCCAATAGGAAACCTCTCCAACCTTCCCATATCCAAGCTTGACAAGTCGCATAATGTCTTTGAGCACTTACTTGTTTAACAGGGTAATCTTTGATGCACATTCTTAGGTGGCTCATTTATTTATTTGAGTTACTCACCATGATGTTATGACTTGATATCCTTGGACAACGTGCTTATTTGTCTTTGCAAGACCTAGTTGGTGGACAATTTTGGAGGAACAAGCCTAGCTTGATCTTCCACGGGGCTTGAAGCCCACAGGTTGGCAGCCAAGGGCCCGCATGTCGGATGAGAGAGATGTACCTTTAGAGTCCTAGAAGATGACTTGAGAAACATGACCTATCCCTCACATTCCAAACATTTTTCCTAGGAGAGGCAAAACGTCATCTTTTGGAGGCTTGACGCCATGCTTGAAGGGATTGAGGTGATGATGGCTACACATGGCACGTTTTGAAGGAAGGAACCCTTGGATCATGGAATAGAAGGTTGGACTGGAAACACATAGCCTTTGGGGGCCCAACCCTATCATCTCCAACTCAACGTTTGACCTAAAAGTGCCAAAACGTCCCTCCTAAAGGGGTGACATCACTCTTAGGGTTTTCATTTTGTGCAAAAAGTAAAAATTAGAATGAATTGTTTAATATTATTTTGTAAAAGGGGAAAGATTAGGGTTGTTGAAAATCTTTTGGTTTAGCTTAAAATTATGTGGGCAAACTATTTTGGTGACATTTTGTATAAATAAAGATCATCAGATCTCATTTTATAACATAACTCTCCCATTGTGAGAAGTATTGGACTGAAATTTTCGCTATCTTTGGCTAGTTCTCTCTCTTGTACTCTTGTATATGGATATGTATTTGGTTATTGGTTGGAAGTGATGCGCTAGCCTTGGAAGGATTTTCTCTAGCTATTGCGGTGGTTTGTCTTAGCTTCTTCCTTGAATTGGTAAGGTTTTTTACATTGTGCTATCATTTGTTATTCAAGTCAAGGTTATTTTCTAGAGCTAGGTGGGAAGTATAAGGGCATACACCCCTACCTTAGTCTCCATCATTTTATTCTTACATGTTATTGGTTTAACAAGGGTTTTCTAAGAGAAGTATAAGGGAATACACCCTCTTAGCCTAAACCCTAGCTAGAGATACTTGCCTTGGGGAGTAAGAGGATTTACACCCCCAAGGAGGTAGTACCTCTAGCTCTTTCTTACTTGAATCCATTAACCCAATTATTGAAGGCACTAGTCATTTACTTGTTGCATTGGAGAAATAATTTGTTGCCTTGGTAAATGTGAAAGTTTCAAGTTTTAAAGTTGTCTCTTTGGGAAATTGTTCCTTGAGCCTTTGGCTCTCTTGCCTCATTGAGGCATCCCCTTTCAACCACAAATTCTTGTTGTTGTTACAAAACTAACCTACAGCCAATAGGGTTGCAGAAACCTAACCTCTCAACACTTAATAACTCCTAAACTAACCCTAGGATTTAGCCCTAACTTTTCCCTATCTCTCTACTAACCCTAGCACACCTATTGGGCTAGTTAGAAGTGGTTTCTAGTGGCTGATTTTTCTATTCTTAAGCTTGGTTTTCTACAACCATAAGGATGATTGCAGAAACCTTTTGTTTCAACCTTGCGTTTTGTGCTAAAGTTATTTCTTAATCATTGGTGATTTGATCCAACTTTCATTAGCTTCCCTCTTGTTTATTTTATCATATTCTTAGCACTTATATTGCAGATTTTTCTATCTTCATTTGAGCTGATATATATCATTTACTTTTGGTGCAATTAGGGACAACAAGCTTAACTTTCTTGTCCAACTAACATATTTCAAGTATCCTTGGCTGTTATTGTGTCTTGGGAAGGTACTTCACTCTCGGCGGGTCACTCAACTCATTTGGAAACCCTTGAACCTTCCCAAGACCCCTTTCCACACTCTTCTTATCACATAGAATTGACTTGTAGGGACATCCACTCATACATATCATTTTCCATATCATTTCTCCCTAGGGTCACCAGGATTCCCCCCTTTAGGTGACTACCTCACCTCTAAAGTGACAGGAACACCTGCCTAAGGTGACAATGGGTAGGTTCTCTCCAAGTTGTCACCAATTGGTGGTTGGGTCAGGATTTGCCTAACCTACAACTTTTGCGATAACATAATGAACTTTCCCTTTTCCCATACATCAGTGACCAAGTTCCCAAGGTTCTTTGCAGCTAAAGAAAAGCTTCTTCCTCCTCAACTCCTTCCGTGTTTCCTCGTCCATCCTGTCCTTCCATTTCCATGGCTTCTGGAAGGGCTTCATCTCCTTACCCTTCTTTGGAATAAAGGGTTTCACTAATGCCTTCTTGGGCACCGTATCCGCCATATCCTGGGTTTTCATGATGGCTTCCTGTAGTGTGGCTGGTATAAAATCCTTTATCCATCTTATCAAGGGTTCTGCTAAACCCTCCATGAATAGCATTATCAACATCTGCTCATAATGTCTATCACCACGATGACCATCCTCTGGAAATTTGTGATGTATGCCTCTAGTGTACCTCTCTGTCTCAGTTGTGCCAGCTCCCTGAAGTGTATCTCGGGATCCTTCTTGTCAAACTTGTCCATCAATATCTAGGTGAAGTTCACATATGAGGTGATACTATTATTCCATAATGTCACTAGCCCATGCTACCACCACTCATGATCTTCTCCCTCCAAGTGTACGGTGGAAAACTTAATTTCCTCTTCCTATGTCATTGGGTTAAGTTGGAAGTAAGTGTCCAATTTTTGCACCCAAGCTCTCGTTGTGCTCCTAGAAGATTCGTTGAAAGGTGGAATGGACAAGATCCGTCAAAAGGTGAAAGACACTATGCGACTTGTCAAGCTTGAATATGGGAGGGTTGATGAAGTGTCCTATTGGGTAGATCTTTCCCTAGGTCAAGGAGAGTTTCCAAGAGATCCCTCTCTAAGACATGTAAAGTGGATGAAGTTGTTTGGGTCAAAACTCAATGGACATAGGGCTCATGACATACAAGTGGTCGTAGTGTCTCCTTCATGGGTTCCTTTGTAGAGAGTGTGTGGTACCTTTGTCCGCAATGCACTTTTTCCAAGCCCATCAATTGTATTTTATCTTTCTTTTTTATTCTCTTTCAATATAGCATAAGGAGAGGTTGAAGGTCACTTCCCTGGCGTGGTGACAAGATGATGGAAATGTCACCCACAAACACCTAGTGGAAATGAGAAGGTTGGCATGTGATGAGACCCCCATTCTCTCAGCCATGCAACTGAGAGCCATTACCCTGGTTTGGTGACCAGATGATGGTAATGTCATACCATTAGATATTGATGGACATGATAGGTCGGCTCGTAATGAGACCTCCTATCCTTCGACTAACCTTTTAAGCATTCTTTATTATATTGTGGATCCCCTTTACTCAAAGATAAACATTTCATTGCTTCCTTGGGTGATCCCTGAGTGAGGCTTATGGAAGGTTTATATAAGGATTTTATTTTTTACCCAACATCAACCCCTCTGGGCCTTCATCCCCTTCTTCCCATAGAATGAGGGACAACCCCTTCCTGGGTCAATACACCCTAAAATCCCAAGAGATGAGGAAGTGGAGGGGGAAAATGATGGAAAGTGGTAAGTATGGTCAGGAATGGTACGATGGATCATTAAGGGAGTTCCGAGTAGCAAACCCATCCCCAAGGAAAACCACTTACTAGGACACAATGTCAACCACCAAGGTGAAGCAGAGAAAAATACATAATGTCCAAGCATATATCATGAAATCTAGAGCAATCTAAGATACAACATAATCAAATGGCTTAAATATTGAAATGATGCTCACCATAATACTGACTTGTACCTCATGGAGCAAGGTCCGCTGCCTTCTGGAAGCTAGCTGGTGTGGTGGATGCCATCTGCAAACCTGTGACCATATGTGGTGGTGAGTGGGTTTTCCATCTGTGCAAAAGGGTACTTATGGTCATGTAGTCTCTCGAAAATCCATATTTGCTACCTGAGGGCCTCGAGACATAATCTCCTTAGTTATCCACAAAATGGGGATAACATCTAGCTCCTACTTGGAGAAATGTGCTTTTAGTAGAGTGCATGAGAACCACAACATATCCTGGTAGACCTGTGCTTGCAAAGAAACATCAAAATGTCAAGTGCAGGATATCCTACTAATCCTTGTTCTCATATGATGATAATCAAAGCCAACTAATCCAAAAAAAGAAAATGTTGACATTTTTTCAAAATAATTCTAAACTAAGCATGAAATCAATATGCAAGTAGATTAAAATGAATATGAAATGCATCTAAACTAGTATGAGGAATCAAGATGCAAGTCTAGGGAATCAAAATGAATTACCTACTTACCTGGGGCATGGGCCCTAAAGAATTCATGTGACCTAGATGTGAGGTTGGAGAAGAGACCTATCTACCGTTAGTGGCATATTTCTTATATATAATGCTGTCAAATAGTACCTTTCTTTATCAGACTTCTTCTTGATGATGTAAGGGCCAAGCCAATAATTGTTGTCTTCTTGGTCATATCTGGGCTTTCCCTTTCTTTTGTCCCACCTGAGTGTTGACTGCCTATCCAACTAGGGGGTCAAATCCATGTGCCATGAAGAGATGCATCATCATATGCTCATTTGTCGAAGATTATTTGGTTCTACAGGGCATTTTTGGCCCCAACACTTCTTTTTGTAAACGGAATTTCCGCACCCCTGCGTGGGTCAATAATTTAATAGGTCTGCATGGGTCATATTTAGGTCGGTTACCTTGGGATGGGTTCATTGGGAGAGTTCCTTTCACCGAGGATTTTTTATCCTCAGGTTATCAATTGGGCTTTTCAGCGTTATGATTTCCCTTGAGTTTTTCCCTCACACTTTCAATAATTCCTCCAAAGTGGTGAAGGGTGTTCTAATGGGCTTATTCTCTAGTAACTATTATTTAGGGATGATGTAAATTACCATGTAAGGCATATTAGAAAGTTTCATGGAATTTCGACGAGTCTAGATTAATTTTTTTTAATTAATTAATTTTTAATTAAATTTCCCTAAGTTTGGAGGTTTAATTATTTAATTAATTAATTATTTTGGAGAAAAAATTGTAAAAAATAGGTCCTTGGACTTTTGATAGGGGTATTTGTGCTCAAAAGAAATGGAATGAGACCCCCTACATCCTTGGACCAAGTTTCAACTTAGCCGGACAACTTTTGTTGTGTTTGTCCACCAGGAGTCCGAGTCAGTAAAAAACAACAATTTTAATTGCTAAGCCTAGACATAGCAAAAATGTAATTTTTGTAATAATGAGTTAAAAGGTGATTTAAAAGTGGGAAAAGAGAAAATATGTGATTCCTAACCTAAGCTTACCCACCCAACCTTTTGCAACCTTTTAATTCACCCCTCACCTACTCCCTCACCTCAACCCTCACGCCCCCTAGGGAAAGTTACGCCCCCCCTCAAGAGAAAAACGTGGCAACTTGATTTTTGAAGGGTTGTGGGCCCTCCATTACACCTAAGAACATTTCCTAGCATCCCACGTCTCACTTTCCATGATCCCCACCCCTCACAACTCATCCACCTCATTGATCCATGTCTCAAACCCTAGATGGTGCACCCCCCTCCTTGGGATATCATCTTGTGCTTGGTGGTGGACACTTGGAATTGATCCAAGAGAGGTAGGTTTGCCTCTACAAGTATAAATAGATCCCTCTCCTCACTCCCTCCTCACCATATCTTGAGCTAAGGTTATGCTACTTGATTTCCATCTCTTCTCTCTCTCTCTTTTCCATCTTGCATCACTCTTTTGGCTCTTTAGGGTTTTGGAGCAAGTATTTCTCAAAGATCTATTGTTGAGTAATAAAGAGAAACTTTGGAGGATATTGGAAGAGCAACGAGTATTCTTGTTTCTTTCTTACACATGAGGTAATATTGTGAATTTGGCATCGTGGTTTTTATGGAGTAGATCTTGGGTAAAGTATTTTATTTGAGTAAATTAGCAACTAGTATTATTGTTGATCTATATATGTGGGTTTGCTAATAGAGTACAAGTATTTTATTTTGTTAGCATAGTCAGCCATATTATCTACTTGTATGCATCATATCTTGTCAAGTTTTGCAAGTTTGCTTCTAGGGTTTTGTTGGGATTGCCTCAAGGAAGAGTCCTCCCTCAAAGTTCACTCAAACTCCTTCTTTTCTCTGTCTTTACTCATTCTTTTCTTGCTGTCCACTTCATACAATATTTCATCTAGCTTAACATCTTAGATTGGTCATTTAAATCTACTTTTTCCATAAAAAAATTATGTGAATTTTGTTTTCCCTAAAAGAAAAAACTTTTCTTCATCTTTATTATTGTGTGTAGCTTTTCCAGCAAGCATAGCTTGCTGATTTTTGCAGGTTCTTAACAGGTTGAAGGGGTTAGGTTGTCCAAAATCATCCACACAACACTCCAAGACCCTTCTCTTCAAGTGGGTAACAAAACTCAACCTTTCTCTTCAATTTTCTAGCTTCTTGTGCATAGATCTACTCACTTTTTGCTGATTTTTAGTGGCTCATAGCTTGAGAGGAGAATTGGTACGGCCTACCTCCCACGTGTGAGATTAGGTTTAGGTTTATTTTAAATTTTTTCCATTTCAATTCATCTCCCTAAGCTAGGACGTGGGGTTAGCAAGTGATCTAGTTGTTAATAGTTGTTGTTGCTTTCTCTTTCTCTTTCCAAGCTTTTCTCATCTTGATAATTGCCTACACCTTGGGAGAGACACCCCCAAAATCGTAAGGCTAGGATAAATAATGTGTTGATGATTTCTTAATGCTTTGATGGTTAAAATATTCTAGATCTAGATTTCTTTCACACATCAAAGCTTAGCCTAAGCCCTTGGGGCACAAACTACTTGCATGTTCTAAGATTATCTCAACTTCTATTTCACTTTCACATGCTATAATCCAACACTAAATGGTTTAATGCATTGATGGTACAATAATTGGTTTTCTCTTTTATGCTATCTCATACTTAAGGCCATTTTCCATCAATTAAGTGAATGTGTTGTTGAATATGTTGATAATGTAGGCACACATCTAAATCTTAAGCTTTATTCTTCACACTTAACATTCTCTCTTAATGCTTTCACAATCATAAGATAAGTGGTAATAAGATTGAGTTTCTCTTTTCTTCTTTGGCAAGTTGTTCTTGCCCTTGTTCATTAGCATTCTTTCATAACAAGTTTTTTCATGTTTGTGGTTTAACAAATGGTGATGAAATAAATCTTTATTTCATCTCTCTCTTTTACATGCTTACATGTGCTTAACTCTCACACTTAATAACACATTTTTATAAGCTGCAAAAAGTTTAGGTTTTGGCATTAAATCACCATTTCAAGGCAACTAAAAGTCATTAAAACTCTCTAATACACCTAAAATTCTAACCGATTGATATATGAACTTAATAGACTTAATAGGATACCTTAAACCACCATCTTCACCATCTAAAACTGGGATTGAGGAAGGCAACGGAAGGTGCTAGGCTAAGGACGGTCTCACGGCACATGACGTCCTTTCCGAGAGTACTCGATTCTTTAGGGTTGACCTGTGAAGCTAGGGTAGGCCTCGTTGCCTCACTTTTTGAGCATCCAGTAGCCATTTGGCAATCAGGGGAGGAGGTTTTTGGTTAAACATTTAGTTAGGGTAATTATAATCTTTCTTATCTTAAAACTCTTAACTCACTAAGCAATCAATAACCTTGGTTTAATTTGATATATCTTAAGGTTTAAAACTTGTAAGCATAATATTCCAATCTCATCTACAAGTAACGCTTTGTGGGTAATTAACTAAACATCTTAAGCATTGTGGAACACTTGTGTTTAAAGCTTCTAAATCTTTTAAGTTTTCTTGTGGTACATGAGTGTTGATGTTGTCATTGAGGAGAAGTCCAATAGAGTAAGTGCTATTGGGGCATGCTTAGGCTTAATGTGTTGATGATGTTCATGTCATGATTATCTCTAACTTCCTGCACATTTAAGCAAACGTGGTTAGCTTTTTATATTGTAACATTGTGTATCTAGCATTTTTTATTTGTAAGTATCTAACCTTGCTATGGATAATTGTATCTTTATAATCTTTGTAATCATATTGTAATGAAACACCCTTTAACTTTAGTTGACCCCTTGCCCAACATTAGGCAATAGTCTTAGTTGACTTAGGGAAAGGGCTTGCTTGACATAGAAACTCTTGCATCTTGCATTGTTGCCTTAGCATCATATGTTAGATTCCCCCCAAACCTTAACAAATTAAAATAAACTCCTAGAACTTAAACGCTAAATCTCATCTAAAAACTAGGGTCTACCCCCCTTGGCTTCCCTAGGAGTAAGCCTAGACGAAAGAGGTTCAAGCCAAAGTGACAGTGTGGGCTTTGAACCTAGGCATTGTGCCTCCAAGGACACACTAAGTGAGCAGGACTTAGCTCACATTTGCAAGTGTGTATAAGGAAGGCAACACACTAGAATTCCTTCATTGAAATTGATGCAAGGTGTAATCTTATCACGTGAAGGCTCTATGTAGACTATATCTTTGACTATTTCTTCATGTTTCTCATCTTCTTTTTGTATAATATGGATAGATCCCAGCTTCTTCCCATGGTACTTTGCAGTCTTATTTTTATTTTTCCATGGGAGAAACATTTCTAAGGAATCTTCCTGCATGAAGGATAACTTAGATGGATCATACTCAATAAATTGTGGAGGTACATCATGGTAGTGCTCACTGACATAGTTGTGGCCCCTCAAATCCATCACATGTGTATCTTTCTTTTCTCTGTTATGTAAGATCTCATACGTGCCATCGCCCATGGGAATATATGCATGTGTAAGGTTCATGCTAAGGAAACCTCCAAGGGTTGAGGACCAGGTCCTCGACAAGAGAATCCCCTAGGCATTAGGAACATCGATCACAAATGTGTCCATGAGGATACTGATATGTGGAAAATCTATGAAAAATACCTCAACGTCTTCACATACCCCCAAGACCTCAACTCGTCTTGAATCAATACCACAAACATTTCCATAAGGTTGGGTTGTCTTCAAACCAAGTTATTTCATCACCTTCAATGACATGACATTTGATGAGGCCCCTGAATCAAGCATGTAGTTGTTCAAGCGGAGGCCATTCATGCCTAATGAAAGGTAGAAGGGAGGGTTCTTGTCTCTTGGTTAATCGAGATACATAGTATTTAAAATGATGGGAGGATCCTCCTTCTCGGTTGGCACCTGTAATATACTCAAAATTCCCCTTTTTCCGAAAGGGATCTTACACATCTCTGTCACTGGGAACGTCATATTCAGTTTTCCAAACATGTTTTCAACATATATATTCAACTGAATGTCATCTATAGGAGTTGTCTTAGGAATAAATTCACATACCGGCGGTGGAGGTGGTGGAGCCACCTTTTCTGCTGATGGAAGCAGAGTATTAGGCTGTGATGGAGGAGCTGAAGAATTTTTTCTTTTGTAGGTTAGGATTTCCCTTCTCCTCAATTCCTTCTTCTGATCATCTATCAATTTACTTAAGGCATGAAGTATCCCCTATATTTCTCCTATTCTTCTGGCTTCATTGATCTGTTCTTGAGTAACATGTTCATCATTGAGATTGCAAATCATGAAGTTTATATTGTCAGGATAATATTCGTCTTGTCGGGGGCACTCATCTTCCCTTTGAGTTTCTTGGCATGGGAGACACCAAGATTCTATATCAACTGTCCCAACAGGTTTTAAAGTATCCAGGGCCTTTGCCTCTTGTTAAGGTCTCGATTTCCAACCAATGGCATCTCTCTGCTGTCTGGCAAACTGAGGTCTCAGATCATATTGATTTCTTTCCAGTGTATTCATACGGTTCATAAGCTGATTTTTCACCTGAACAAAATGAGTATTCATTTGGTCTATCTTTTGAGTCGGGAGAGAAATCATATCAGGAGCACTATTGTTGGAAACCTTCGTCCTTGATTCTGTCTTGTTACAAGGGTACTGAAAAGGTTCTATTTTTGAATCAAGGATATTTTATTCAATGTTGATACTGAACTCTTTAGCCTTTGCCAATGATGTGGGATTTTTATCTTTAAGAATGTATTGGAACTATCCTTCAAATGCATTCATGTAAAAGAGATGAATTGATGATGTTGTAGGATGATAATCTGTTGGAATTTGATTGTACAACCTGTCAAATCTGGAAATGAATTCCATCACCGTTTCATTCTCCTTTTTTTTTATTTGATTGAACTAAGTCCCAAGTGTCCCACCATCTGATTTTCTCGACCATCTGCTCTTGAATAAGGTGGAAAAATCATCATAGGATGTGATATGATTATCAGGGAGTCCTTTGAACCAATCAAGGGCTTCTTCAGTCAATTATGAAGTGAAAAGTCTCATGGCCACATCTTCATGATCAATACTTGCATTGTACATATCCCGGCCCATGACATAAATGTGGTCTTTGGTAGTTATCAGATTGTTTCTGGGAACTTTGGCAACCACTTGTTGACTTCTGTTGGCATTTTGTTAAGGTAACCTTGGATATTCTCCATGTTAAGGGGTTTGTATAGGTCCCTTGCCCAAGGGATAGCCATTGGAAAAAGATGAAGGGTATTATGGAAAAGGGTTTTAGCAATGAGAGACTTGATAGGAGGTCTTCTTTGGTAAACCTTAGAAGGCTTGAACCTCCCAGGGGGAAAAGGTTTGGGGAAAGAAGGATTATGGGAAGGTGGAGTTGCTAGAAGAGTTTCGAAATGAACTCATCAAGAAAGGTGGAAAGAGAACATCCCTTAGGTGGAGTCGTCAGGCAAGCTAAAGGAAAGGCTTTGGGATAGCTTACCAAAGTGTCGTTAGGGTATGAAGAAGATTCAAAATCTTCCCCGGAAACGGCGCCAAAATGTTATAGCACAAGTTTTAGGTTGGGAAAATCCCGACCCAACGACAAAGAAAGTGCTACAACTTGGGAATACTACACCCAATGTCACCTTGTTGTAGGTCCCACACTTCAAGGGTGACTAGGTCACTCTAGGGAGGCAATCCCGGTGACCCTAGGGGGATTGAGATGGATATGGAGAGAAATGGAAGTGAATTCCCTTGAGGTCAAGTTTAAGTGGATTTAAATGTGTGGAATGAAGTCTTGGGAAGGTCCAAGGGTTGCCAAGTATGTTGAGTAACCTACAAATGGTGAAATACCTGCCCGAGACACAAGAATAGACACTTTGCAATGATGTATGTTAGTTGGATCAGAAATTTAAGATTTATGTCCCTAATTTGCAGCAATAAATAAAAGTATATATCAAAAATAATATGGTAATATAATATGTTCAATAAATGCTATAGATCAAGTAGAAAACGCAAGAGAAAGACTAGTAAATGACTAGCCAAACTCAAGATGAAAAACCAATATTCTAGCATAAAAAGATAAGGATGTTGTAAACACTTGTCTGCAGAAAATTATATCAGTATTATGGCTGTAACATTAAATGTATTACAGCAAGAAAATCATCTATTGAAATCCCCTCAAACTTGGCCAAAAAGTGCGCTGGACCAAGAAGAATAAGTGTGCAAACTTTGAGCAAAATCCAATGGTTGATAAGGGAGTTATTCAAGAAAATGAGTTAGGGTTTCTGCAGCCCTAATGGATGAATATTTAATTATATAAAATCCACAAGAAGTATCCCCTTGATGGGGATGCCTTAGTGGCTGTGAGGTTCCCAAGGCACAAGGAATATAATCCACTTTGCAAGAAGTGAAAATGACCAAAAATCACGTTTCCCATTGCAATATTTTATTTCTCCAATGCAATAATAAATGACTAGTGCTCTTAATTATTGTGTTAATAGGGTCATGAAAAGAAAGATTTAGAGAATCTACCTCCTTGGGGGTGTAATCCCTTTTACTTCCCAAGGAAAGTTTCTCTAGACGGGGTTTAAGTTAAGAGGGTGTATGCCCTTATACTTCCCACCTAGATCCTAGCACAACAATCCTTGACTTGAAAAGAATGATAGCATAAGAGTAAAAGACCATACCAAAATCAAGAAAGATGGCAAGATAATCCACCATAAAAGCTAGAAAACATCCATCCAAGGCTAGTGCATCACTCCATAAACCATTCATCAAGATAGCCATAAACAAGTGAACAAAAGACAAATAGAGCGAAGTGTAGCAAAAATTTCAGACCAATACTTCTCACAATGAGGGAGAGTTATGTTAAAATGAGATCTTATGATCTCTTATTTATACAAAATGTCACCAAGGTGACTTGTCCACAAATTAAGGGGTAAACCACAAGATTAGGGGTCAACAACCCTTATCTTTCCCCATTAACAAAGTAATATTAAACAATTCATTCAAAATTTCACTTTTTGCACAAATAAAACCCTAATTTTCATGGACGTCACCCTTTTAGGGGACATTTTGGCACTAGGAGAAGGTCGTCGGTGATGTAGGAGGGTAGTAAGGCTTCCCAAATCCACGTGTAAAGAATCCAAACGTCTTCCTTCATGGTCAAACCCTCAAACCCCTCAAAACATCCAAATGCCAAAGCATATCATCTCACCACCATGCCCTAGCCCCCCAAACATGATGTCAAGCTAAAAGAAGAGGACATTTTTCCCCTCCTAGGAAAATCGTTTGGCAAGTGAGGGTTGGGATATCTCTTCCAAGTCATAATCAAGGCCTTCCAAGTCTGATATTTATCATCTGACATGCGGGCCCCTGGAATCCAACCTATGGATTGTAGCCCCATGGAAGCCCAAGCTAGTCTTGTTCTCCCAAAACTGTCCACCAATTAGGTCCTGTAAAGACAAATGAGCATGGCCTCCAAGGATCTCAAGTCATAACATCATGATAAGTGAATCCAATCAATAAATAATCTATCTAAGCATGTGCATCAAAGATCACTATATCAAACAATTAATTGATCAAAGACACTATGCGACTTGTCAAGCTTGAATATGGGAGGGTTGACGAGGTGTCCTATTGGGTAGATATTTCCCTGAATCAAGGAGAGTTTCCAAGAGATCCCTCTCTAAGATATGTAAAGTGGATGAAGTTGTTGGGGTCAAGACTCAATGGGCATAGGGCTCATGACATACAAGGGGTCGTAGTGTCTCCTTCATGGGTTCCTTTGTAGAGGGTGTGTGGTACCTTCGTCCACAATGCACTTTTTCCAAGCCCATCAATTGTATTTTATATTTATTTTTTTATTCTCTTTCAATATAGCATAAGGAGAGGTTGAAGGTCACTTCCCTAGCATGGTGACAAGATGATGGAAATGTCACCCACCAAGGTGAAGCAGGGAAAAATACATAATGTCCAAGTATATATCATGAAATATAGAGAAATCTAAGATACAACATAATCAAATGGCTTAAATATTGAAATTATGCTCACCATAATACTGACTTGTACCTCATGGAGCAAGTCCTGCTGTCTTTCGGAAGCCAACTGGTGTGGTGGATTCCCTCTGCAAACCTATGACAATCTGTGGTGGTGAGTGGGTTTTCCATCTGTGAAAAAGGGTATTGCTGGTCATGTAGTCTCTCGACACTCCATATCTTCAAACTAAGAGCCTCGAGACATAATATCCTTAGTTATCCACAAAATGGGGATAACAAGGTGTTTTTAGTTGTGTGATTTCGTCAAACATGTTTCATCACATGGGTTCTTAGTGTTTTAAAATGTATGGCAACTTTATACTAACAGTTTGTATGAAATTTATCACCAAACTTTGATAAAACACATTGCACATAAGATATGAGAGACAAAATTAGCATTTTAATTATGGATGGAATATGGAACACAACAAAATATCTAGTGGCTGCTATAGCAGCTACAATACATCAGAAAACACCAAAAAACTCAATGAAAACCTGGGATAATGTCGTTGTCTCATCAATAGTTGATGTTGAATTGTTGCAAGGGTTATCCAATCCTCAAACCCCCAGATGATGATGTCGTCCCACTCTAATCCAACCTCCTAGATGTTGAGAGGTAACTCCACAACCCTCTGTCTTGCCTCACATCCTGTAAAATCATCACAACTCCTCTAATAAGCCCTCACAGTGCTTCTGCCAGATGAATCGACCCCTCACTAAGCCTCCACGATCCTCCTGTACTCACGGCCCAACAAATGGAAGAGGGTCGAGCCCTCTAGGAAACCCCACAAGGCTTCCCAAGTGTAAACAAATCCTCAAAAGTGTTGTCGCGACATCCTCACACCCTCACGGCCTGCACAAGATATGAATCGGCCAATCCTTTCTACACATGAACCTCCTCCAATCCCTTCTGGTGCCACAACCATGAAAATAAATGAGATTTTCCTCCTCAAAAAGCTCCACAAACCCTCCAAGAAATTCGATGATCCTCTAAACTGAAGACGAACCACAAGTTGGATCTTCGGTGAAGATCCCGGGTGGCTCTTCCTATTTTTCTAGCTAGGTTGGATATTGCACCACCAAAACTAAACCACAATGGAAAGGTTTTGTCAAAACTCCAATTAAAACTTGGCTCACAAGAGCATACAAAATAAGAGATCCAATCATAATGAGGAAAGTGAAGTGCTACATGTTATCCCCATTTGTGGGATAACTAAGGAGATGATGTCTCAAGGCCCTCAGGTTGCAGACATGGAGTACCGAGAGAAAGTTTGACCAGCAGTGTCCTCTTGCACAGATGGGGACCCACCTCACCACCACAGCGCTAGGTTGTTCACGACGGTTTCCACCACATCAGCTGACCTCCGGAAGACATTGGGTCTTGCTCCATGAGGTACAAGTCAGGTATCATGGTGAGTGTCATTTCAATATTTGAGGCATTTGAGTTTGTTGCATCTATTATTGATTTTGATTATGTGACATTTGCTTGGACATTATGCTCTTTGCCCTATTTCACCTTGGTGGTTGACATTGTGCCCTAGTGAGTGGATCACCCTTACGGATAGGTATGCTAATAGGAGGTCCTTTTGACGAGTCATCGTGCCATTCCCGACCATACTTGTCACTTTCCACATTTCATCCCCTCATCTCCTCTCCTTTTGGGTTTTTTGAGTGTATTGATCCAAGAAGGGGTTGTCCCTCAATTCATGGGAAGAAGGGGTTGTCCCTCACTTCATTGGTGTGTCTTCTATGTAGCTGGAAAAAGATAAAAGCCTGATTATGAACCTTCCATATTCTCACCCAAAGAGGTCTTGAGAGCAATGAAAAGCTTATCCTAAAAAATCAAATACCAACAAAAGAAAACACATAACATAAATGTCCCACTTGATTGAGGGATTTACACAAAGTGCATTACAAGCTAGACTATACCCCCACAACACTATGTGTACTTCTCCCTTCAAGTGACACTTTGGTACTGCCCCCCAAGCTAATCGATTCACCCTAGGGAGTACCCAGTGTTTGGACCTTAATTAATTAATGGCAATGAATGGGCTTGGAAAAATGATGCATTGAAACAAAGGTGCAACACACCCTCTACAAAGGCACCCATAAGTGAGACATTACAACCTCTTGTATGTCATGAAACCCGTGCCCAAAAGTTTTCCCCTCATCCATGACACCTCATACACATGACTCAGAAGGAGGTCCCCTCAGGAAACACCCCTAAACTTGAGGAACGATTCACCCATTAGGTCGTTTTGTCAACCCTCCCATACCTAAAATTGGCAAATTTCATAGGGTATTTGAGCATTAGTTTATTTGATGAGGTGGTTTGGATGTACTTTCTTAGATGGCTCTCTTATTGATTTGATTTACTCATCATGATGCTTTGACTTGAGATACTTGGAGGGCATATCCATTTGACTTTGCAAGACCCAACTGGTGGACATATTTGGAGGAACAAGCCTAGCTTGGGATTCCATGGGGCTTGAATCCCACAGGTTGGATGCCAAGGTCCCACATTTTGGATCACAAAGACATGCCTTCGGAGGCATAGAAGAGATCATGGAGGACCTAACCTATCCCCTACCACCCAAATATTTTTCTGAAGAAGGCCAAAACGTCAACCTTGATGGCTTGATGTCATAGTGGGGCTAGGGTTTGGTGGTGGTTGAGGACACTTGGCACATTTTGGAGGAAAGATCCCATGGATTGTGGAGGATATGGCTTGGATCGAAGACACTTGGCCTTTGGAGACTTAGCTCACCCATCTCCAACTCAACGACTTGACTTAAAGTGCCAAAAGTTACCCAAAAGGAGGGTGATGTCATGTTTTAGGATTTCTTTCATGTGCAAAAGTATGAATAAAATATTATTATTTTGTATAGGGGAAATATTAGGGCTGTTGACCCCTTATCTTGTGGTTTACCCTAAATTATGTGGATAAACTATGTTTAGAATATTTTGTATAAATATAGATCATTTGTATCTCATTTTGATATAACTCTCCATTGTGAGAGAGACTCGGCTGAAATTTGTGCCCTACTTGGGAAATTTTGCATATCTTCTTGTCACTTGCTCTTGTAATGGTTTATATTTGGCTATTGGATGGATGATGATGCAATATCTCTTGTGGAGGCTTATTTCTTTCTTTATGGTGGATTTTCTTGGTCAAAAAGAGGTTTATCTTGTTAATGCTTGGACCAGGTAAGAAATATCTCTTGTTATTGCTTCTTTTCTTGGTTGCAAGGTTAATTTTCTAAGCTTTTTGGAAGTATAAGGGCATAAAACCCCACTAATCCCATCATTTTTTATTGAAATAACTTGTTGCATAAAGGAATACTAGGAGGAGTAAAAGGGTTTACACCCTCCTAGGGTTTTTCCTAGCTAGTTTAGCTTGTGCTAGGGAGTAAAAGGGCTTACACTTCCAAGGAAGTAGCTCAAATAGCTCTTTAAATTTTGACTCCACAACCCAATAGCTAAAGGAACTAATCTCCTTGCATTGGAGAAACGAAATCATTGCATTGGGATACATGAAATCACGAGATATTGAAATTGTCTAAGTTGGAATCTATTCTATGTGCTTAAAGCTCACTAAGGCCTCTAAGGCATTTTCTTTTGTCAAGGACTTCTTGCTGCTTTAATAAAACAAAGCTACAACCACTAGGGCTGCAACAAACCCTAAACAAATCTCTAAATAACTCACAGTTCAACCATTAAAAATTGCTAATAATTTACCCCTACAATCTACTAGTCTCTGTGCATCTTTTGGGTGGATTAATTGTGATTTTTGGTGGCTGATTTTTCTTCTGTAAAAACTTGTTTTCTACAACCATAAGGATTCAAATATATCTCTGCAATACTTGTATATAATATCCTTACATTGATGCTAAATTCTTATGCTTTTTTACTTGAGTTGTACTAGTGTTTTGCTAACTTTTTCTCTTGCATCATTTTATAGACTTTTAGTATATTATTAGCAGCTCTAACAATATTTTTATTGTTGATATATATGTGTTTTCTTGTAAAATTAGGAACAACAATCTTAAATTGCTTGTCCACCTAATATATTACATGCATACTTGGCTTTTCTTATATCTCGGGCAGGTGCAATCACCCTTTGCAGGTACTCATACTTCTTGGAAACCATTGGCCACCACCAAGAAGTGTCATCAAATTCATCTTCCACATAGAAACTTGACCTGTAGGGGCATCCATATCATCATCTCACTTTTAATCTCATTTCCCCCTAGGGTCACCAGGATTCCCCCCTTGAGGTGATCAATTCACCTCTAAAGTGATGAGAATACCTATATGAGGTGACAGTGGGTAGGTGTTCTCTTAGTTGTCATTATTTTGTGGTTTGGGTTGGAATTTTCCCAACCTACAACTTGTGCGATAACATTTTTGCGTCATTGTCGAGGAGGATTTTGAATTCTCTTCCGAACCGTAACGACACTTTGGAAATCTATCCCAAAGCCTTACCCTAGCTTGTCTGGCCACTCCCCTTAAAATATGTTCCCCATCCACCCTTGATGAGATCTTTTTGAGGCTCATATAGTGACTCCACCTTACAAGAACCCACCTTTCCCTTTTCACCCTTTAATCTCACCCGACAACTTCTTTGAAGTGTTTACCCAAGTAATGGAAAGATGTATTTATGGTGATTTAATGAGGCATACAAATCCTTGGATGTTCAGTCTATTAATTGGTATCCAAACAAATGCCTGATCAAAAAGTTGACTCATGTCCCTAAGTTCGATGGTGATTCATTGTTGGCCCTTGACTAGGTTTTGTCAAAACATTGGTCATGTTTGACCATTTTTGGGACTTCGACAGGCTGGTCGAAGACGGAGCACCCAGGCAAAGCGGAGATCGCTGGATCTCGCCCTTTTTGCGGGATTTTTGGGTTTTAGGGTTTATGCAACGGGTATGGGATGTCAGCCCATGGGTCTCACCCATGTTTAGGCCCTTTTGCAATGTATAAATAGATAGCTAAGCGATGTAAGAAGTAGTTACTCGTTGGCTTTGTGCAAGAATATGTAAAGGTTGTTAAGTGCGAAGAACAGTAGTTGGATTTTGTGCATACTGTGTGTTGAGACTTGCAGAGCTAAGTGCAAGTGGTTGTAAGAGGCTTTGTGCCTTGACCTAATTCAGGGAAGGAGGATCTAACGAGGTGTGCGTAGATCTCCTGTCCTTTGCGGAGTTGGATCTGTGGCTTGGTACATGTAAGAAGATTGGAAGAGACTAATAAATAAGAAGAAGAGTTCGTGGACATAGCCCCACACTGGGGTGAACCACGTATATCCTGTGTTGATGTGCTTTGTGCAATGTTGTTCATTATGTTTATGTATTTATTTACTGTTCTCGATGTGTGATAGGTAGATCCATTGATTCTTAGTGCTTGATATATGAATAAATGCGAGATCTACTTTGATGCTATGTGATAAGTTTCTAGAAGTGTTGATTACTACTACGTTGATCTACATTTAAGGTTAATCTGCGATGTGAATAAGATCATAACTTAACGCATATTGTTTTCTAAGTTCTCTATTAAGGTGTTGTAATCACAGATCTGTGTCCCTGCTAGGTTGAAGAGACTTGAGTCCTGCAACCCCCCTACCTCTACCTTGGGTGAGACTTCATCTTCTTCGTAGGTGTTGCCGAAAGGGCCGATAGTTAGGGTTTTCTTGGTGCGTTCTTGAAGCGTTGAACCCTGGGTCTGCCCCTATGCCAACAAATGGTTCCATTTCTAGGACCTGAAACTGTGATTGCTGGGAACTGAAGAAAAGAGAAAGCTCTGTGCGTAGATCTGTTGTTGTAGTGCGCAATATTCTACTTGACTTGCAAAGATTTGTGCCAAGAAAAGGAAGTCTGATCTGAAGAAAAGAGGTAAGATCTTAAATCTTTGTGCTCTGGTAAAGGTAAGATAAGTGCAAATTTTTGCTTCGAAAGTATGGATCCAGGTATGTTCGATAAATTTTGTCCTAGTTTGAAAACTAGGGCACAACTAGAAGAAACAAGATTTGATCTGAATAGATTTGATAGAAATAGTGAAAGATATGTTATTCCTATGCATAAAAATAATTTTTGGACTAATAAGTGGATGCAGGAACCTAGAAAGAATTTTTGTAGAAAGCAGGTCCATCACTATGATCCCAGTGCGCAGTACAGGAAAGGTTGGGGACCGTTTAAGAGAAAGAGAGGATTGACACTGTGTTATAATTGTAGAAGATCGGGACATCTTGCTAAGGAATTCCCTGGTATAGGTCCTATTTGTCTTTGTTGTAAAGCTATTTGTCATGAGGTTTTGGATTGCCCTAGAATGATTTCTAAAGTTGAAAAGATGAACTTGAGACAAGAAAACCATGAGAAAATTCAAGAAACTAAAGATATGCTAGAGAACCAGAAAGAATCAGAGACTATGTTATTACAAATGAAAGAAACACTGAATGATCATAGAGACATCAGTCTACCAGAGATCTTAAAAGAGAAGAAGTGCATCGAAACAAGAATAGGAGACTTCGACATAGACTGTGTATTAGATGAAGAAACACATGTGAACATTATGCTAGAAAGAACTTGGGAAATTTTGGGAAGGCTCGTCATGGTTCCTTCATTGGGAGGGATCAAATTGTTTAAAGGAAAGATGATAGCCCTATGTGGACGAGTTACTAATGTACCTATGATAGCCCATGGAACATCGACTGAAAAACAATTTGAGGTTATTAAGTTTGTTGAGAATAGTGCCCCTTTTTACATTCTTGTTAGGAAAGCCCTGGGTTGAGAAAGATCAGATCCGAAGGAAAACAGAGGAAAAAGCTACAGAACAGAAAAATCAGGAATAAAGGGATTTCATAGCTAAAAAAATAGAGCGACTAATACAAGAAACAGAGGACAAGTCAAAGCAACAGAAGGCAAGAGTGCTAGCTATCAAAGTTGAAAGAACACAAGAAGGCTTACAGAACCTGTCCATGTAGGAGAGAAGAGCATCCACCCCGAAAATAGTAAAAGAAGAAGTGTTACTTTCGAACCTTTTGAAAGACCCTCAATAATGTGAAGTTACTACACTAAGAGAAGATAAGAATCAGAATGGAAAGAGGAACCTAGAGACTCAAATCACAGGAAAGAAGGCCAGAAAGCTCAGTAAGAAGAAAGCAAAGTTAGAAAGACTGCAAGAAGTTCCCTAGAAGACTTCGCAGAAGGCAGGCTTGCAGAACTTGTAGAACTTGAACCTCGCCAGAATAGCAAAACAACACAGAATGGCACTTCGCCATGGTGAAGCAATATGACTGTTGGAGGCGTCCGACTATTAGAATGACGCTCCAGAATGGCTAGAAACGCAGTTATTGTCGGAAAGCTTGCCACTGGACCATTGAAGACTACCATAATGGATGGATTCGTATTGATTAAGGCATTTCGACCTGACGAAGGAATCCGTTATGACATTGCTTATTTAATCTGTCGAATTCTGCACTGGGACCACTTTTGTAAACTGAGATATTCAAGCTAGCAGAGAAGTGATTACACACTGCGCTGTATTGTTTAAGACCTCGCCACTGAGTCAATTGTCTTGAGTGTCTATTGCACCATCCTCAACAGAAAATATAGAATTGGGGGATGAGCCCACTCAGTTACGAAGGTTAGCAGATGCAACAGAGGCTCTACTTCGTCGAGTCCAAGAAGAAAAGGAGCAGGCCACAGAGGCCTTAAGTCAAGAAAAAGAGGAGGTCCTACAGAAACTTCGAGTTGCGCAGCAAGAGAAAGACGACATTAGAGCGAAGTTTGAAGAGGACCGAAAGAAAATCCAGAAAGAGAAAGACCAGTTGCTCGCAAAGCAGACTGTGGTGAAGGAAGCAATGACTAGAGCACTTATCTCTATGTCGGGCATGGCATGGATGGAAGAAGAGACATCTGAGAGCCAAGTGGGGAATCTCGCTGAGGCCATTCAACAGCTTCAAGCACGAGTAGCAGAGCTATAATTTAAAGAAATACCGAGCACTCCGCAAGAAGTGTGAGACCAAAGGGAAGAAACTGTGAGGAGCACAGTAGAAAGAATCAGGGCGTTGGCCTCAGAATGTAAGAAATTAAGTAATCGAAGTGCGCGGACCTATGAGTGTCTTGCAGAAGACCCGGAGCTAAGGATATTGGAGGCACACCTTCAGGAGGCGAAGCAACAGGCGTCCACAGTGCAAGCGCAGTTGAAGCTACTCACTGCAATGGAAAATATGAAGAGGCCACAGGAGCAATGCACAGTTCAGCAGTGGGTCACTGCCATCCAGAGCAGAGTTATGGAGGTGACACAAAGACTCCAGCCAGTGCAGGACGAAGCCTGCACACTTTTTGAAAAAATCGAGGGACAAGGCGCACAGCTAGAACAAGTGATCACAATAGTAGAATAGCACCTGGAAGTGCCTGTCACCGAGCAATTAATCTAGGAGTTCGTCGAGCAGGAGATTCTGGCGAAGCAGCAAGTCAAGGCCTTCGAAGCGGTATTACCTAGATCAAAGTGACTCAGGATGGGTCACAGGTGAGTGTTGGGGTCCTATTGACCCTTGACTAGGTTTTGTGGAAACACTGGTCATGTTTGACCATTTTTGGGACTTCAACAGGTTGGTCGAAGACGGAGAGCCTAGGCGAAGCGGAGATCGCAGGATCTTGCCCTTTTTGTAGGGTTTTTGGGTTTTAGGGTTTATGTAACGGGTATGGGATGTCAGCCCATGTGTCTCACCCATGTTTAGGCCCTTTTGTAATGTATAAATAGATAGCTAAGCGATGTAAGAAGTAGTTACTCATTGGCTTTGTGAAATAGTATGTAAAGGTTGCTCAGTGCAAAGAACAGTAGTTGGCTTTTGTGCATACTGTGTGTTGAGACTTGCAGAGCTAAGTGCAAGTGGTTGTAAGAGGCTTTGTGCATTGACCTAATTCGGGGATGGAGGATCTGGTGAGGTGTGCACAAATCTCCTGTTCTTTGCGAAGTTGGATCTGTGTCTTGGTGCATGTAAGAAGATTGGAAGAGACTAATAAAGAAGAAGAGTTGGTGGACATAGCCCCACACTGGGGTGAACCACGTATATCCTGTGTTGATGTGCTTTGTGAAATGTTGTTCATTATGTTTATGTATTTATTTATTGTTCTCAATGTGTGATAGGTATATCCATTGATGCTTAGTGCTTGATATATGAATAAATGCGAGATCTACTTTGATGCTATGTGATAAGTGCCTAGAAGTGTTGATTACTACTGCGTTGATCTACATTTAAGGTTAATCTGTGATGTGAATAAGATCATAACTTAATACATATTGTTGGCTAAGTGATTTGTTAAAGTGTTGTAATCACAGATCTATGTCCCAGCTAGGTTGTAGACACTTGAGGCCTGCAACCCCCCCTGCCTCTACCTCGGGTGAAACTTCATCTGCTTCGCAGATGTTGTCGAAAGGGTTGGTAGTTAGGGTTTTGTTGGTGCATTGTTGAAGCATTGAACTCTGGGTTTTCCCCTGTGCCAACATTCATCCTCAGTTGTGGCACATGTCGTCGAGTTCTCTCAATTCATCATACACTACATCATAGAAGAAGAAGACGTGATTATATGGTTGTTTATCTTATCTCTTGAAGAAAGGAAAAGAGATTGGATCAGATATTCTTGTAGCCCCAAAAGTATTTCTTCCTCAGTAATCCTTATCCGAGACTTCCTCAAGCATTGGGGCCACAAAAATCTTGAAGACACTATTCAAGACCTTGAGGACATTCTCAAGGGATGCTCGTTTCTTTCAGAATTTATTGAAGGTTTGAAAGAAACACTTCTTCTAAAATATGATGAAAGCACATTTGAAGAAGAAGAGATTGAGGATGATAGTAATGAGGAAATTTTTGAGCGCCTCAAGGAAAACATATAGGAAGACAATGAGTTCTGTGAAGAATTACTTGAACACTGTTGTGATAAGGACGTCCTGGTCAATTTTTCTGTGCAAAGAAAGAAAGAATACAATGCTATCCTTCAAAATTATAAGAGGAAGCCTACCCTGAACATGGCATGGGAGGTTTCCATTTCTGATTTTGGAGTAAAGTCACTATGTAACACTGTGACAGAAAGGTACGGCTACCAAGAAGGCTTTCCAACCCAGGATCAATCATTCTTGATTCCCGAAGAAGTCTACAAACTTGTTAAAGATCAAGATCATGATGGTTAAATTTTTTATTCTATTGAAGATGATGAATAATTGGTTGAAGAGGAAATCCATGAAGAAAGCTTCCAGGAGGATCTCGATGAAGTTTCTCTTGCAGAAGGCCTGAACGAGACATTGTTATCTAGTTTTCCTTTTGAAGGAGATGAAGTTGTCCAGTCTTGTGAAAAAATTATTAGCTCCTATGATACAGGTGAAATCATGGAACAACCCCCGGATATAGTTGACGATCACATTGATGATTTCATACAGGCTGGGAGACATAGATGGGATTTTGGTATTTTCATTTTTTATAGAAACCTCATTTACGACATGGAGGGTAGCTCTCAAACAAAAGGGGATGAGTTGTCATCATTAGAGGACTGGTCTTCATGTATATATGATTCAGATGTTTGGCAGCCTAGTGATGATATGGTTACATATTTTTTCTACCCCTTCAAGGATGACTTGTCGCAACATACTTAGGTTGATCTTTGGTCATCCCTTGATATGTACCCTTTTGGGGATGCAGATTTGTTCTATTAGGATTTTCAGCCATTGTGCTCAGATTTTGATAGACACTAGGTCGTGGCCAGCCCGGGGCACTCCGATGTCCACACTACCAAACACAAGTACTTTCATATTGAGACTTTTGGTAGGGATTTGCAGATAAAGAAGTAATGTTTCCTAAATCCGAGGGGGGATTTTTTCTCTAGACATGAGGTTGTGCCTTACACTATTTCCCCTTGTTTGGGAAATCAATGGGTTTTCTTGGGATCTCTTATCTTTTCTCAGCCTTCAAGGAGCAGTGATTTTCTAAGTGAAGATGAATATGAGTCATCGTCTACATATGGTATCCCTCTTTAGAGATGGATTGATGAGGCTTGTGGCTATACTTTCAGGCAGGATGATCAGGCTAATGGTTTATCTTTCCAACATCATTTCCTCCCTCCCACCCATCTCCATGAGTTTCATTTCATGACCGATTACATGTGTATTTATACTCATGATTATTATGTGCTTAAATTATCTTTGTTGCATTAAATGATTAAGCACGTGGGAAGATACTTTGATGAGATGATCAGTTGGTTGCACTGGTTGTACGACTTCACCTGACATTTCAGAACCTAATCTTCAGGGCCCAGACCCCAGGTAAGTAGGTAGGTCATCTTTCTTTCCTTACATTTACATATTAATTGCTCATGATAGTTTAGATGAATTTCATATTTCATTTTCTCTACTTGCATCTTGATTTCATGTTTAGTTT
>JASDQU010881307.1:38707-52492 GCA_032191745.1 Picea mariana | reverse complement strand
GGATAAGGAGGGACCTTCGTAATTTGTGAAGGTTCATTTTGGGGAAGCTTGGGTTCTTGATTCTTCGAGATAATAACATCTTCCCACCTAGTGTCATCCATGGGTTGTTGGGTTGTTTCTTCTTCTTCTTCTTCCTGGATGACTACAAAGTTCTCTGCCTATCTAGAAATTTTCCCGATCTTAGTTTCATTTCCTGTAATGAAATAGGACTAATGACATATGTCGGGAAGGCCTGCATCTCAACATTGTTAAGAGGTTGAGGGGGCTTATTATTGGGATTCGAGACTAGATGTGATGGTAATAGTGTCGGTTTTGGGGATCTTGAATTTTGAAATTGGATTGGTTGTTGTTGTGGGATAGGAGGTAAAGGTGGTGGAAAAAAACCTAGTAGAAGCTATAGAGTGTTTGATGAGAACTGAGGATAAGGATGGTTGTACATAGGGATAGGTGGAGATTGAGGGTTTCCTTGGTTGTGTCCTCCCCTCCATCCTTGAATCCAAGGACGTTGGTACTGAGTAGACCAGTTTTTCCAACCTGGTGAGTTCCACTGCTTTTGTTGATAATAGGGTGAAACTTGGGACTGTAGATCTGAGTATGTGGGTTGATTCCTAGGCTGCCATGGCCTCCTAGTTTCATAAGAATAATCCCCAGGATCTCCACTCCTATAGATGGATAATAAACCAGGAAATGATGGACATTTTTTAGTCACATGGTCTTCTGTACATAAGCCACAAACTAAAATGTTATCTAATGGGCACTTCCTTGAGGAATGCTTCCTCCTGCATCTTGGGCAAAATATGCTCATTGCTGCATTTTCCTCCTCCTATTTCTTTTTGAGTTTAAGGGTATCCAACTGGGAACCTATTGTGATTAATATGTCAATCTTAAAGTTTTCTAAAAGGTTCCCTATCTATGCTCTCGTGATACCACCTGAGCTAACTAGTTTTAAACTTCTATTGTAAGGGTCCCGAACATTCTTCCCTGTTTTGGCTCTACTTCTTGAGTAGTTTTTACACATTTCAAATATTTCAACAAATATTTTATGAGAGATGTCACCTGATTCCATCAGGTTAAGAAGCTCTATATATTCTTCTAAAATTCCCTTAAGGAAAAGATCCCTAACTGCATCCTCTGGGAGGTCATGGTATTTTGACTTCTGGGAGATATAACCAAATATTTCCATATAGTCTTCAAGGGTATCATCTTCTAACTGCTGGAATTTAATGATGTCATTATGAGACTCTTTGGTTTTGCAATAGTCTTCATACTTCTTAAGAAATATGTCTTTCATGGATTCCCAAGACCTAATACTGGATTCTCCCAACCCCATGAACCATCTTAATCCAGAGTCTTTGAGGGTGGCAGGAAAGAGTTTTAATTTTTTGGCATCTTGTACATAGTTGTAGCTCCTACACAAGATGTCAAATTCAAATAGGAAGGTGTCTGGATCTTCACTGATTTTACCATAAAAGCTAGGCAGTGCTGAGAGAGGAATATTCTTCATGTTGACATTCGGAGTGGAGTCTAAAATTGGAAATTTGAAGGTAGTTTCGGTTTGGTTTCCAGTTTCTTCTTCCTCTCCATGTCTTACATTGTTATGGTCCTCCTGATCATCCATATTGGCTTGGTTTCCAAAAAGAGAGTACCTAAGTGGTTTTATCTTTGAAGAGAACAAGGTTTCCCTTTGATGGAAAGGTCTTCCTATTGATTGGATGTTTGGGACTGTACTCGAGCCGGTTGAGATTATTGGTGCCACATTTTCTGTGTTAGTCTAAGAGATAATCACATTGGATGAACTACCAAACAAAATATTCACCTTCTTAGGGTCTATGATATCTTTAAAATTAGAGTCCCCTGGTGGTGGTGTAAAAGCAAAGGTTGTATTGTTTGGTTCTGTGGAAGACTCGAGTGATCTTGCCTCCTATCCTAATATGATTGATGCTTCAATTTCTTGTTCTATAGTGCTCCCTGTGTTAGTCCCTTCAGAGATTATTTTATCTCTTTGAGTCAAGCTAACTTCTTTTTTTTGGTAATGATCTGCAGATTTTATAAGTGAAACGTTCTTTCCCTAGCAACGAAGACAAAATGTTAGGTGATTTATATGTACTAAAAAAGACACTAAACTACCCTCAATTATACTGTCAACCCGGGGTAAGTAAACTTAGAGTTGTAGAAAAATACATTCCAAAGGTAAAAAGGTTGGTAGGATTATAGTCTAACTATGGAAAGCAACTATCTAGGGCTAATCTACTCAAGCAAACCTATCTAATGAACAAACCCTATGTAACCTAAGTACTTCTGGGCCAAGGCTTGATGGATAGTTCCTAAGAAAGTGAATGAAAACTCTATGTAAAGAAAACTAGTTCATGACAATAAGCAAAGGTAAACTACTAAGCATACTAAGCAAATGATGAAAGAAAACTACCTTTAACTTGCCAACCTACATTCAATGAGCAACTACCCTATGAAATCAAATAAATAAGCAAGTAAGCAAAAGCACCTATCTAACCTATTAAAGAAAATAGTCAAGCAAGCAAAAACACCTAGCTAACGTATTAAAGCAAATAGACAAGCAAGCAAAAGCATAAAGCAAAATACAAGTAAGCAAAGAATTCTCATTGAACAACTACCTAGCCTAAGAGGCAAGTGAACTAAATGCCTAATGCAAACCTATTTCTCTTGTGTGAAAGGAAATTTAAATGCTCAATGCAATACATGAAAGGAAATCTATTCTATTGAAAGCAAGAAAGATTAACAACTAAACTTATGAAAACAAGAAACTATGTTTTCTAACTTATGAAAGCAAGAAACTAACTTTAACCTATGAAACACTCAAATGTAATGTTGGTGGTTGTGTGAATGCCTTCGGTGGTGACGAATGATATCTCGATGACACTTGACAACAAACAATATTTCTAATGGTATAAGCTCAATACTAATTTCAATGGAAAAAGGAAAGGTGTGAAGTAAACAGACCAATGAAAACTTAGCCACGATAAAAGTAATGTTAAATACCCTACATATTCATGTATAAACCATCATCATTATCTAATTAAGAAATTCAATTGCATCTTAATCTATGAAAGGAAATTGCGTGAAAGGAAAATATACTATGTCTATTTTAATCATTCAATCTATGATAAAGAAAATCACTGAAACCAGAAATTAAAAACATGATATTAAAAAGTGAATTGACAATTACATTTAACCAATAACTAAGCAAGTGAAATCTATCTAAAACTGAAGTAAGCAAGCTATGATTCAAAAACTGGAAGAAAATCTATCCATCCATCAATCTTTGTCAGAAGAAACTTAGATTAAAAATATTCTCTGTTCTAATTAAAAATTTATTCTAAGCTCGACTGTAAAAATATAAAAGAAAGCATAGTTTATCATCTAACTACATGCGGGGTTAGTATAATGAGAGAATGACTTTTTAATTGCACACGGAATTAGTAAAGAGACTTAGAGACTTACAAGACTTCTCTAATCTATAAAATCAACACATACTATCACAAATCATCATCTAACCTGCAAAAAGAAATAAAGCAGTAAGCTACAACAAACTAATTAACACAATAAAAATATACATGTACATCAAATAAAAAAAGAGCAATTTAAATTAGGAAACGAAAAATAAACATGAAGATAGTTACCAGACTGCTGGTGGGCCCCCCAACAAGTCCTGGTCACTCTCTAAAAGAACACCATGACCTTAACAAGCCAAATTCACCACAAAAATCCAAAAAACGCAGTTTTGGCACTATTCTGGCAATATAAAACTAGAAACAGAGCAAAATCGTTTTTCTGGCAATTCTGATGCTTATGCTACTTGTTTAAAAATCTAGTGATCATCCTATTGGTATTTATAAGATTACAACCCAGGTGGTTGACCACAGGAGGGTCGAACCACCTCTAAATTCGGCAAATTACATTAAATGCATCCATAACTAACAAAACAGAGGAACCCAATGATTGCCCTCTTTGGACAACTAAAATTTAGTTGTCTTGAGCTTAGTAGTTGGAGGGAGCGATGAAAAACAAAACCCATGTGCTCGATTTGTCCACCACTGACTTCCAATACCATAACCGCCAACTTGCCTCGCGTTTTGTGCAATACTGGGTGCCAAAACAAGTGACAGATCAAGTACCGAAACGAGTGCTAGATCAAGTTCCATTACAAGTGCCAGACCAAGAAACATGGTGCGTTTTTCCCTATAATAGTAGAAAAATATGAATTACTCTTGGAAACCATAAAATATGATAAATTAAACTTGATTGAATCACAAAACATGAATTATATGTACCTCATGCCGATTATATCATTTTACCATAAAATTCTTCAAAAAGCTCATTTGAAAGATAAAAACGCATATACACATATGGAAAAAAGTGTATAGTAATGTCATGAAGATGATCATATCTCGGGCCCAACAATGGCGATGAAGGAATATTGGTGCGTGGTAAGATCTTTATCCAAGTCATCTTCTCTCTACCTCCAATAATGACTTTCTTCTTGGATATGCGTATTGAAATCTCTCAATGCTTTCAACTTCTCTTTGTTTAAATATTTTCCCATGGAAACTTCTTCAATGTATTTGTTGAACCTTCTCTGATACTTTTTGATATGTAAATGGTGGGCCTATGGTCTTCCCATTTCACCCATGCAGATTCTTTGTGGAATTTATATTTTCTTTGTTTTTTGGTTTGTTTACTACTTGGTTTGTGTTTCTTGTGGTTGCTAGACTAACAGAAACTAAGTTCCTAAACTGTGTCCAATACCAAAAAGGACTGAAATTATGAGTGGATGGATTTAATCATCCAACAATGGAGAAAAATGTTGAGGGAGGAAATTTAGACAAATGAAAGTGAAGAAAATGTTCTTTGAATTAATTTAAAAGATCAACAATGGAGAAAAATTACCAAGGTTATTTTAAGCACTCAACATGATATCAAAATGACTAAGCAGGAATTTATACATCTAGCATCAGATAAAAATGGTCTTGGGAGAGTTTAGATACTCAACATCAGGGAAAATTATTCTCAAAACATGAGAAATTCATGATTTAGTTGTTTTAGATTGTGTTCCCAGTTTTCATGTTGTCTATTTTTTCATAATCTTTATTTCAAGCTTGTATCTCATGTTATAAGTGTAATAGAAATGGTACAACCACCACCACTACAAATTTAAGAAGGGATTGTTAAATATTACAGTTTTTGTGTATTATACTATAAGTATTCTCGACCTGTATCTTTTTCATTAATTTTGTGAAAGGTAATGAATTATTCATTTATGTTCATTTAATAGTTTATTTAACTCATATAAATTTGTTTTTTTTCTTATGTTAATATAGAGATAATATTTAGTCAAACTGAATACCTTGTTCTATTTTTTATTTTCTTATCTTATATTCTTATAATCATTATTTAAATATTAAATTATATGAAATACAGAAGTTATGTCTCTCAATTTCTAATTATCTGATTGAATATATTTTACAGGTTAATATTCCACATTGAAGGATACAAACTTTGTTTTAGGATAGTCTAAAGAAAACTAAAATATTCATCTTGAACAAATTTGAAAATGGATGCCTTGGCATAGTTTCCTAGCCAAAAACATCTCAAGGGTTACAACAAAACCAACAAAAATTATTGAGTGATTCTAGTTTGTTGCAATAGGGGAACTTAGAGTGACCAATGTTCATATGAACAAGGAAATAGCCAACAATGCCTCCCGTTTGGATGAGGGACTAGGTGAAAAGGCTTCTTAGGTTCAATGAACGATTTCTATACATTTCTTAGCATAAAAGGGAAAGTGGTCTAATTGGATTTAAGTGTAATTTTTTATGACACGTCGAGCATTGGCCTTCGACCTAGACATCAATACTTATATGTTTCCTTATATTTTGGCATTAGATTTTTATTTTTATTTTATGGAAACATCGGAGGTTGTACGATGAAGGATATGGATTTTCTTCATAGGGAAAACAAATTTTTTGTCCAACTTATGACAACAAGAAACAAAATTTGTCATCACAGATAAAGACAATTCATTGATAAATTGTCAATTAGTTCGATGAAAGTCTGTCAAAAGTTCCTATGGACCTACGATGGACTTCCTTTGGAGATATCCATTAGACCTACAACATACTTCCATTGGATAATTTTGTCATACTATGAAGTTGATAACTATTGAACTTATGACTTCTTAACACGCTGTAAATTTCCTAGATGTTGTTAGAAAAGAAGAAATCTACGGGAGGTAACTTTATCCAACCACTTCGAAGCTAGGATCTAGACCTACCAACTTCAGAGAGGGATCTCTCTATAAGATTTAGATATCTTTCAAGTTTAAAATATTAGGCTAGGTAAATAAAATATGTTGGTTTTGTTTGTTGTAGTTTTTGTTGGGTTGGCTGAGAGAGTTTACACATCCATTGGGCTATGGGGTCTGTATCATGAGAATAAAATCTAAACCAGAAAAAAAAGAAACCTTTCACAGGTTGAGATAATGTAATCACTGGATTCTTTTAGCAGCATAAATGAGGAATAGCAAAAAAAGGTGAGAATGTCAATTACAACAAAGAAGCAGTTAAGAATTTCTTTATCATAAAATTAGAAGATGAAACACTTAAATCTTTTAAAGTCAGAAGTAGGGTATACAAAGATAAATACTACAATGTTCGTTACTTTCAAATATTATATTTAGAAAACAATGTGATAACTAAGCGAGAATAACATTTAACTTAGAAAGGAAAACATCACCAGTGAATACACGCAAGAATCCTGTAAAAATGCCTCTTTGTATTAATGGAAGATCTCTTGAAAAAATTACAATCTGATAGCTCATAGGGCGTAAATATCAACCCTCAATACTTCAAAAAGTGAAGTATTTATAACCCAAAATTACAAACAATCCTGTCATTAAAGATAAGGACGTGGTAAATCTATTTTTAGCCTAACTAACTTAACAAATTACATAAATCTAGGAAACTGTTTAATGATGTGTTGCAACTTCATGTTGTTTTCTGGGTGAAATGTTGGTGAGGCCTCTGCATGACCTCCTCTGACTGGATAGCTGACTAGGATGGGATAGCTCATCGATTACTTGATCAAGTTGCAAATTTCTTCCCATCGAAGATGACTGGGAACGCTGACTTTGAGTAACCTTCGGTAGACTTCATCCATCTCTGTGTACTTGGAAAAAGTAGGCTTGGTGATATAGATGTACTGGATCTCATGCTATATGCTGATGTCCAATTGAAGTGCATCTAGGAATGCCTTGCCAGTGATGGTGCCTTGAATTCCTGAAAATTTCGGACTATTCTTAGCCACATTGGCTAGTCCCTTTTTGTAATCTGGGAGCGTCATCAATTTGTCATTTATCACCTTCAAACCAGGAAGGCCTTTCTTCTGTAGAGCCTCGATCTTGCTGAAAAACTTTTGTACCCCTAGGTCCATAGCCTAAACCTTTTCTTCCAGCTGAAGCATTAGTCCTCTCTTGGTCAAGACTCTCTTGACCTCAAGGATGGTCTCTTTTCTATCCTCAATTCTCAGCCCTTCCAACTCCTCTCTGGTTTTAGAATTCAAGAATTTGATGATTTCATTAGCCTGTGTGGGCATCTCTCCCAGTTCTGATCTAATCTTCTTGATGGCTTGTTTACTTCTCTGCACCAATTCATTTTTCTCAAACATAATCTGTATCATTGGCCATATTTCATTCATAGACTTAGTGATGTTTGTCCAGACACTTTCTTTGACTTCGGACAATGTTTTTCCTGCCACATTTTTCTTATGAAGCTGTTGCAACTCTTGTTTGAGCTAGTATGACACTTGTTTTTCCCTGGAATAGTTGGTTTGGTAAGAATATTTGAGTTCTTGAAGGTTCTCAATCTCCTTTTTGAGCCTGCTAATCTCTGTCTCCTGTAGGTTCATCTCTTCCATAGATTTAGCCAATTCAACCGTCTTTTCCAGAGACGTCAGTGGATTTGCCGATGGAAATTCTGCTAGTGATGTTGTGGTCACCCCTGAGAGTGGAACTGCACTCAATGGAATGAATTCCATGGGTTTTTACTGTTCTTTCTATCTCACTAATTTCTCTATCTCAGCTTCCATTTCCTTCAGTTGTGCATTCTGCTCCATGATCAGTTTAAGCTTTTCATCTTTTTCTCCTTTTGTCTCTACTATTTCCTTTTCCTGCGAGTATTCTATTGGTGGCAGCTTCAATTGTTTCCTCAAAGACGCTATGTCTGCATTTTTCTTCTTGATCATCTCCTCCACTGCTTTCACATTCGAGGGATCATACCCAATCTTGAGGACCAGTTCCTCCAGCGTCTTGATCCTGTTATCCTTGGCAAAGGATGATATTTTCTCCAGCTTCAACTGTGTCTGGACATTGTTCAATGACACTTGTAACCTGGAGGCAGTAGTGGAAGCATGTGCCAACGTGGAGAAAACAATTTCTCCAGTTTTCCTGTGCAGATCCATTTGATCAGTTGGATGCACATCCTTAGTCTAGAATTCAAAAGTGGCCCTTTTGCAATCGATAATTACCTTTGGTTCTGATACCTGTGCTTGGAGAAATTCCATGTGCATTCTTCCATTCTTAGTGTCGAATGCCGATATAAGCCTATGTTGTGCAGTCGACGTCTCCTTCCAGAATTGGGCGTAGGTGTTGCTAGTCAGAGTCTGATTCTTTTTCTTGATCAGATCGTATTTCTCAAAAATACTTAGCTTTGGTCCTATTTTGTCTGGCTGGTTGGTTGGTGGAGTGTATGCAGGCTTCTTTGGTAATATTGTGGTTATGATTTGTTTGTTTCTTGTACTGAGGAGTGACCAATCAATCTCTGTCACTGTAGTGGCCTTTTGGTATGAAGTCGAAATTCTTCTAATGACACTTCAGTGTCAGGAGGTGACAGATCCTTCCTAGGCCTTTTCTCCTTTGGAGCCTATGGTGTGGTTGTCTATGATACCATGACCGGGAGGTCTTGTTGTTCTGTTTCAACAAAATTATTTGGTTCCCATCCTGTCTGGTTTGCAAATTTTTCTACCTCAGGCCTAGGTTCATGGACATACATGATATTCTTGTTTTTTATCCTCATCTTTGAAATGATCCCGCATGGATCGTAGTGCCATGTAAAAATCACAAAGAATTTCATTTCCTTTAGCATCCTGTCTACTTCCTCCCCAACGTCTCGACTGCTGTAGATGAAAGACCCTATCTGCCCTTTGATTCTGAGTTGTTGCTTCTTCTTTAAAGACACAAAATGAATATCTTCTGAGTTTATCATCTGCCTTATGTATTCCAAGAAAAAAATTCCGACATGTAAGTATTTGGGCAGTTTATATGGGGCTAACTCACACCCATAGACTCTGATCTCAGTGTGATTTTGGTACAGGTACCAATCACCATTCTTTTTATGGTCCGAGAGATGTACGATCCTTTTAACTTTGTCATTAATCCTGGGTTTCGGTCTGCCGCTGAGTATACTCACCACTGGGTGGTAGAACTAATCGATGAACTACTTGAAACTGAATTTCATGGAGTTATGTCTGAGAAGGGAAGTCCATGCGGTTACTGCCTGGGGTCTGCCATCTCCATCCATCTTTTGTATAGAAAAATAAAATTTGTCTGCTTGGAAGAAAACGAACAGGTATGCCAGTATTGAAAAATACCGGAACATGCCTTCTGTGGTGAAATTGACGAATTGCTCGTGAATGTTGTTCGCCAGGAACGTGTTGAATTCGAACTATGTAGTGGGCTTCTCATCGGTGGAGAAAATAGACAAAAATCCTAGAATGGGTTCATCTACTCGTTGTTCTGAATAATAACCCAACAAGGCACATAGCGACGTGATAACCTTGTTTCCTTTTGTTGAGAACATGGAGGAAGGATAAGGGGGATTTGTAGCAGGGAGCTGAGCGGACTATTGAAGAAAAAGCTCAAATATTTGAGCTCTTTGAGGAAACGTCATCTTCTGGTATAACTCTGTAATTATTTCAAGGTTAAAAGGTGAAGCGGAGTCGTCTCGAGATATTTGCATCGTTTGGTCGATGGTTTCTGGCGTGATGAGGAAAAGAACTTCCCCAGATGAAGATACAATGGATCTTTGCTCGAGAATATAGTGGGCTTGGCACTTGAGGGTGAAGTCTGGGAAATGGTGAATCTGGGGGAAGAGATACAGGGGTAGGTTGGACTCCTAGAGTCCAATTTCATCACTCTAGTCGAGGAAGACTTCTTTAAGCCATGATTGAAGGTCTACGAAGTCGAAATTGAACCTAGTGTCTGCGATTAAGTAGTCTTTGTCGGCTAGTGGAATCCTGTCGAGATCGATAAGAGGCGGGAGAAACGAATTCTCCTCTCCTTCTGTTCGTTTTTCCTTTGGCACCATTACTGTAACAATACCTACAAATAAAACAATGTTAGCAGGGATGACTGTAGATTGGGGAGACTGACTCTAATGGAGAGGAAATCGGGGTAAATTATTTGGTGCTATGAGGGGGTAAATGGTGAAGGAATGAAGTGGTGAGGGTAGTATTGAGTAAACGGGTATCTGTTGGGCGTGGGAGATAGGTCAGTTGGTTAAAGGATAAGTTATCTAGTAATAAATGGCCAACAAGTCATTTAGAACATGAGATGGTAGGTGAAAATGACTAAGGGATACAGACGAGTGATGTGGCGGTTATTGATTGGGGGAAAAATCATGGTGAGGGGACTTTCCACGGGTGAACAAGGGAGGAGGACTGACGGAGTTATGTAATGTGACTTTTACGGGAAAGGTGGATAATGACATCACGAGGTGATGAGTTATGTAAGACAATAAGAGGAATTGGGATTTGGGACTAGTAGATTCATGCCACGTATAGATAGGGGGCCCACCATAGTAATATTCCATTCCAGACCACCCCCCCATCGGTAAAGGTAGATCAGTCGAGGGGGTCCGAAAAATACCTTGAACTGTCAATCTGCGCGGTTTTGTTTCGACCGCATATATGTGTACGATCTTTAACACACATTCCAGACCCCCCCCCCCTCCATTAAAGGAAGAACAAATGGGGGGGTCCGGATTTTAATACATACCATATATATAAGCGTCGAAACTTGGGTCGTCCAGATGCACACATACATTATCTTTGATTCCGGACCCCCCCTACTTCTAAAGGTAGAACGGTCGGGGGGGTCTGGAAAGACTTTCCCACCGTAGATCTGGGTGCGATCATATGAGCCATTGATACATGAGCGGTGCATATATGCGAGCACAAAAGTGTATGCGCCCAGTGAAACTTAGGATAAGTGCATATCATGGGTTTTTCCCAAGATTTTACATTTTTACATCACCAAGGGGTTAGAAAAACAACCTTTTAAGCATCTAAGACATGGTCCAACATTGATCATCGAGCTGGTTTTATTGAAAATAAAGCAAACTACCCTATGTTCTAACCTAACTTCCTATGAAAATTAGCCCAGATTAAATTCTTAGGCTAAGAACTTATTCTATCCTGGGGCTATCTGACCAAGATTAGACAGTCTAGCCAGATTTATTCACTAACTAACCTAGATCATTTGGCTAAGATTAAAAAGTTTAGCCAAGCTTATTCACTATTCCTATGAACATCAATTTAAAAGAACTTGGACATGCTTTAAAGGTATGGACCAAGTCGTTGTTATTGCATGGGGCTCTAATTGAAATTCTTTTTTATGCCATCTTTTATTCTTTCTCTTTCTTTTCCTTTTTCTTTTGTTTTTCTTCTCTTTTTCTTTTGTTTTTCTTTTCTTTTTCCTTTTCTCAAATTATTTTCAGAATGAAAAATCATTTGACAAATAAAAAACGCTAAAGAGATAACATTTCAGTCACCAGTTGATCCTATAAATTATAGGGTGCTAACAACGGCTCCACCTGGGGATGGTACTCTCCTTGTGAAGTGCCAAGAATCATGATTCCTAATGTTCTAAAACTTTCTCCATAGTCGCCTTTGTTTTTTGATTGGTTTTATTTTTCGAAAAATGGAAAATAGTGGTCAGTGGCTTAGGGCCTTCTCTCTAGGCTTCAACAATCTGACCAAATTTATTCACTCAGAAACTCGCAAGAAAAATGAAAATGGTTTGTACAATGGAAAGTGTGACTTCAGGTCTCTACTGAGGCAGTGAATAATGCTTCAGCATTCTTCCATTTACAGGTCCTCTTGGCAGATCTGTCCCATCAATGTTGTTTAGAAAGAAAGCATTATTCCCTCTAAATGCTTGAATCATGTATGGTCCCTTCCATAGACTATCGAATTTTCCATGCTTTCCCTTGTCTTAATTTCAGGAATCCCATCTCAGCACCAAATCTCCTAGATCGAAATCATCTTCCTTGGTTCTTTTCTCAAAAATCTTCTTAATGCTTTCTTGGACTACCTGGGTCTTGTTGTATACCTCTTCCCTGGACTATTGCAAATGGATCATCTGGTTGATCCTTCTTTAGGAGTCGTTTAGCTCAGCTTGCATGTCTTGCAGCAATTTCATGACAGGAACTCCTAAGGAAGTGGGAAAGACTGCTTTTGTGCCATATACCAGTTGATATGGTGACATACTGATTGACCTTTTGGTGGTCATTCTGTCGGCCCATAATGCGAAAACCAACTTATTATGCCAGGACTTCTTGTTTTCCTGCAAATTTTTCTTGATAATGTTTACCAGGGTTTTATTTGATGATTCCACCAACCCATTTCCCTGAGGGTAGTAAGCAGTGGAATGTCCCAAACCAATACAATACTGGTTGTAGAAATCTATGAGTTTCTTAGATCGAAAAGTAGTTGCATTGTCGGTTATAATTTTTCTAGGACATCCAAAGCGAGACAAGATATTATTTTTAATAAATTTAATAATGATAGAATCAATGGCTTGCCTGCTTGGTACTGCATCGATCCATTTTGTAAAATAATCCGTGGCAGTAAGAATCCACCTGTGCTGGCCCAAATAAGGAGGATGTATTTTAAAAATGAAGTCTAATCCCCATTGATGGAAAGGGGCTTCAACAGAGATTGGTTTCAGGGGTAGAGGAATAAGTTTCCTTTTTCCTTCAAGCAACTGACATTGATGACACAAAGTCACTTTATGATGCACATCAATGAATAGAGTCGGCCAATAGAATCCATCTCTGAGGATTTTGCTGGTTGTGGCCTTCCAGTTCAGATGACCACCACAGTCTCCTGCATGAAAATCCAGCAGTACTCTGTCAACTTCATCCTTCAATAGAAAATTTAACAAAATACCTCTAGGATCTTTCCAATACAGATTGCCTTCTAGAATGCAGAATTTTAATGCTTTCAATTTCAAAAACCTATATTTAGTCTTGGTTAGACCAGGGGGAGCTTGTAAATTATGAAAAACAAATATCAGGTCTGCGTACCATGGAGAGTTGAGAAATACCTCTCTCACGCTCAGAGTTTCCTGCTCACCCTGTTCATCTGGTGCAGCTAAGAAATTAATGTCAAGAGCATGGAAATTTGATTCAGCCATTAACTTTGCTAGCCCTTGAACTTTAATCAGTTTAGTAGGCTTAATCTCTATGTCATACTCTAGAATGATAGCAATCCATTTTCCTCTTCGATCATCTAGATTTTCCTGGGTTAAAATGTCTTTTACTACTGCATTCAGAACATATGAAATGGTGTGGGAATGGAGAATGTATACTCTGAAATATTTTATGGCTTTCACCAAGGAAAAAGCTTGTTTCTCCATTATTTTATAATTCGAAGAAGCATCTCTTAAAGCTTTACTGAAAAAGGCTATGGGTTGTT
>JASDQU010881307.1:21565-38586 GCA_032191745.1 Picea mariana | reverse complement strand
TGTTCAAAAGACTGCCTGGACTCGGTGTCCCATTTTATTTCTGTGTCTTTTTTTAACATGTTTGTGATGTTTCTAAGAAGCTCAGCCAGGTTGGGTATGAATCTTCGTAGAAAGTTTATTTTTCCAATAAAAGACTGTAACTCTTTGATGTTTCTTGGGTGTTCTAATTTCTGAATGGCCTCGATTCTACTGGGGTCTATTTTAATTCTGTCCTTAGAGATTATGTGCCCTGGCATTTTACCTTTCTCTAATCCGAAAAGGCTCTTTTTAGGATTTAAAGAAATCCCAAATTTCCTGCATTTCTCAAAAACTAGTCTGAGATGTCGTAAGTGCTCGTCATCAGATTGGGAAAACACAGTTACGTCGTCCAGATAGATGACAATAAATTTTCTGAGTTCTTGCACAAAAACAATGTCCATCTCTCTTTGGAAAGTGGCCCCAACATTTATCAACCCAAAAGGCATTTTCACATACATGAAGTACCCCACGGTGTTGTGAAAGCGGTTTTGTCTTGGTCATCTGGGTGAACGAGGACCTGATTATAACCCGAGAACCCATCCAGTAAAGAGATTCGACTGGATCTAACTACCCTTTGTAATATGTGGTCCATTTTTGGCAATGGGTAATTGTCCTTCAGAGAGACCTTATTCAGATTTCGAAAATCGATGCAGAGCCTGATTTCTTTGGATTTCTTTCGTGTTGGGACCAAATTTGAAACCCATTTGGAAAACTGCAACGGGACTATGATTTTAGCATCGTTCATTTTTTTGATTTCTTTTTCTATCAAGGGAAGTAGCTTGGGATTGATTCTCCTAAGTTTTTTTTCGAAAGGTTTTTGATCTTCTTTTATTGGAATCCTATGTTGTATGATGCTGGTGTCATAAGATTTCAAGTCTTCATAACCCCAGGAAAATACGCCTAAATATTCCTTGAAAAGCTCAATGTATTTGAGTTTCTGCTCAGGGGGTAATGATTTGGAAAGTTTCACCATCCTGGGTTTCTCTTCTGTCCCTATATTACAATCTTCTACTTCTTGATCGCTGGCTTCAATTTTTCGGTTTTTTAGCTACATCATTAAAATCAAATAAGTCCTCTAAAGGAACTAAACCCCTAGGTAAAAAATTACTTTTCAAATGAAAAACATCAACTTCTATCTCATCCTCACCTAATTCTCCGGAATCTATATTATTTACACTATCATTTCCAAAATCAGGTCTTTTTACAATTTCATCTTCATTTTCTAAGTCTATGTTTGTACACTCGAAATCATTTTTACATTGCAGAAAATCTTTAATTTGATCATCATTACCAAATACCTGCTAGTATCTGATGTTGTCTGGAATAGTTGGTCTGCACTTCACCTCTACTGTGTATGGGAGAGTGGAACGAAAAGGTATCTTGCATGTGGCTGCTGACGTAGCTAACCCGTCTGCCAAAATACTCTATCCTCTAGGCATCACCTGCAAATCAACTTCAGTGAAACATTTAAGGGTGTCCAGAACAACATTCCTATAAGCTCTAAGACAGGGGTGTTTTGTTGCATACTCACCTTTAATTTGCTTGATTATTAACTTAGAATAACCTCTTACCATAATTTGTTTGTCACCAACCTTCTTCAAAAGTTTAAGACCGAGCATCAAAGCTTCGTACTCAGCTATGTTGTTAGTGCATCGAAAATTCAATTTGTAAGAAGGATTTTCCGAATACCTGGATCTATGATTGTGCAACCAAACTCCCACTCTAGATCCTTCTTTGCTTATGGCCCCATCAAAATCCATGCTCCAGAACTCCGCTGGAAATTCTTCAGTTATCACATTTTTCTTTCTTTCTGCCTCAGTGATTTCTTGGCCTTTGTCCGGACCAGATGTATATTTTCCCAGCTGAGTGATTTTTTCTTCCATATTGCCATCATTATATAGGATAAAGGAATCTAGGTTAGAATGTGATGAGTATAGAGGATAGTTATGTGGTTTTTCTTGGCTTCTAACCATGTATTTCATCAACATTTCTCTGTATAGTCTTCTATGTTGCCCAAAAACAGGGACAGTGGCATACGACATATCCAACTGTAAGGTACCTTTCAACTTGTCCCCCCAAGACCGAGACAGTAACATACCATACTTAGGGGGAATGTCTGCAACCACAACATCCATGACCATGCTTTTTGCGGGAATCTGAACCAGGGTGATACACAGATCTTTGATCAAACTGATACATCTAACTTTACTGGAGTCAAAAGAGTGTAAGTCCTTGTAAGGTTTCGTAACCTCAAGTCCCAGTTTTTCCATCACTACTTTAGGCATCATATTATGGGAAGCACCCAAATCTAACATAGCATTATGCAGAATCAGGTCGTGTATATTAAGGTTGATGTAAAAAGGAACGACAACACTATTGTCGGTCTGACCATCCACTTGAGGTCCAAACAGAAGTTCAGGTTGATCATCTGTAAGGTTCACAGTATCTGAATGATTTGTTGATCCAATGGTTAAGGCATTCGCGCCTATATCAGGTTCAATGGTTAGCGCTTTAATCACCTGTGAACGGTAAGCGTTTTTGCTCAACAACTCGGAAAGGGGAATGAGAATTTTTACTTTGCCTAATTCTCCTTCGAGGCTAAAAGGTGTAGGTGCTCTGCTTTGGCTCAACAATTCTGATTTGTCCACCACACTCTTCAGGCCAAAATTATTCAGTGGGTTAGTTGATGAAACCTCAGTCTACGATGAGCTTTTCAGAATAGTAAGGTTTCTTTTTGCTGGAATTTCATCATTACCTTTATCAGGACTCTTCTCGGCAAAAGGCTCAGGGGATTTTTGGGTTTCGACTGTCTTCTTTTTTTCGGTCACCTTTTTTGGAGAACTTCCATCTGTCTTTTTACTTCGTAGATTGTACTGCTGGTGTACCTCCAAAATAGCATTTTGAAATGCCTGTTGTTCAGTGTCTTTAGATTTTTCACTTACCTTTGTTTGAGAGAGAAGAAAAATTTCTTGCTCTTCCTGGGTAAGGAAAATAGCTTTGTTATCGTGAATGCCCATGAGATTTATGTGAGTATCCTCCAGTTCTTCAATTACTTCTTCTCCTTTGTCGACATAATTTTCTTGTAGGGGAGGTGTTATCTATTGATCAGGACCTCTCTGTTCCCTTTGATCCCTAGTATCTCTCTGCCTGATTTGAGGAGGGTTTCTTCTGAAGTTAGGATTCTGAATTTGAGGAGCTAGTAGGTTTTCTCTAGGAGGGTTTCTTTTGGATACAGTAAGTCTCTCCATCATCCTTTCCATTTATCTGGCCAAGGAATCGAATTTGGAATCGGAAGTTGATGTGGAGGGTTCCTCTTTGATTATGACTCTCCTCTCTGTCCTCTATCGTGCCCTTTTTTCCAATAGGTTGGCCTCCACACTTATTGCACTTTTTTGCATGTCCTCTAGGGTGGTGGAGTTTCTTTCCCTTAATTGATATGACATATCGGTATTAAAACCATTAGGGAATTTTATCAATGATAAACCTTGTGGAGGCTTAATATTGGTTGGAATTGCATTGTACAGGTTATTGAAATGGGTGCAGTAATCTTGTACTGTCTCACCTTGATTTCTTCTAATGTTTTGGTATTTTGACAAGATTTGGAGAGGCTTTTTCTTTACCTCCCATCTGTCTAGAAAACTCCTTTGGAATGCGATAAGGTCAAGCACTGAGGTAGCATGTAAACCTTTATACCATTTCTTAACGTCACCCATCAAAATTTACACAAAACAATCTCATTTGAACGTCAACCTCATCTACTTCCTGCAGGTCAAAATAATCATTCATTTTATCAACGTGTTGTTGTGCACTCAAGGGTCCTATTCCATTGAACTGTGGAATTTTTGTTTCATAATCTTGGGGCATAGAATGAAGAGGTGTGGCCAAAACCAAAGGAGAATATATGGCTTCCATGATTGGCAGAGGAGGCGGGACAACAACCTAGATGATAGGTGGGGTGGTTATAGAAGACGAGGATGAGGAGGGGCTAGCTAGCACCGAGTGAGTGGTTTGAGGTTTAGCAGTGGGAGATAGAACTTCAGGAGTCCGAGGTTGCAAGACGGTTGGGTCTAGGACGGTTTCAGCCACAAAGCTATCATATTTTTCTCTAAACAGACTTTGTTCGAAAAGGATGTCAAAGTCGAGATCCTGAAGGGAAACAAGCTCCTTTGGAAGCGAAGGGGACTTCTGAAGGGGATTATGTCTTACTGAACCTTCAAAATGGTCTTTTTCCTGAGTAACTATTCTGGATTCTGTTGCTATCGTAGGTTTTGGGTCTGGGTGAGATCGAGTATAAGCTCTTTTGGGAGCTATATTTCTTTTTTATTTATATATATATATATATATATATATTTTAGTTTTATGAGTCTAAAAATAATATGTGTAGGTTTTTAACAACCTTTAAACATTACTTCCTTCTCAGATTTGCAATATTTCAAAAGAAAACTTTTTTTCTACGGAAAAGAATACGTGAGGTTAAAATTTGTTCAGTTATGTTCCCCAGTGGAGTCACCACTATGTTAACGCTCTGTAAATTTCCTAGAGGTTGTCAGAAAAGAATAAATCTACGAGAGGTAACTTTATCCAACCACTTCGAAGCTGGGATCTAGACCTACCAGCTTTAGAGAGGGATCTCTCTGTAGGATTTAGATCTGTTTCAAATTTAAAATATTAGGCTAGGTAAATAAAATATGTTGGTTTTGTTTTTTGTAGTTTTTGTTGGGTTGGCTAAGAGAGTTTACACATCCATTGGGCTATGGGGTCTGTATCAAGAGAATAAAATCTAAAATAGAAAAAAAATAAACCTTTCACGGGGCGAGATAATGTAATCATTGGATTATTTTAGCAGCATAAATGAGGAATAGCATAAAAGGGTGAGAATGTCAATTACAACAAAGAAGCAGTTAAGAATTTCTTTATCGTAAAATCAGAAAATGAAACACTTAAATCTTTTAAAGTTAGAAACAGGGTATACAAAGATAAATCCTGCAACATTCGTTACTTTCGAAGATTAGATTTAGCAAACAGTGTGATAAATAAGCGAGAATAACATTTAACCTAGAAAGGAAAACATCACCAGTGAATACACGTAAGAATCCTGTAAAAATGCCTCTTTGTATTAATGGAAGATCTCTTGCAAAAATTACAGTCTGATAGCTCGCAGGGCATAAAGATCAACCCTCAATACTTCGAAAAGTGAAGTATTTATAACCCAAAATTACAAATGATCTCGTCATTAAAGATCAGGACGTGGTAAATCTATTTTTAGTCTAACTAACTTAACAAATTACAAAAATCTAGGAAACTGTTTGATAATGTGTCACAACTTCATGTTGTTTTCTGGGTGAACCATTGGTGAGGCCTCTGCACGACCTCCTCTGACTGGATAGATGATTGGGCTGGGACATCTCATCGATTACTTGATCAGGTCACAAAGTTCTTCCCATCGAAGATGACTGGGAACGCTGAGTTTGAGTAACCTTTGGTAGACTTCATCCATCTCTGTGTACTTGGAAAAAGTAGGCTTGGTGATGAAGATGTATTGGATCTCATGTTGTATGCTGATGTCCAACTGAAGTGAATCTAGGAATTCCTTGCTAGTGATGGTGACTTGAATTCATAAAAATTTCGAACTATCCTTAGCCACATCGGCTAGTCTCTTTTTGTAATCTAGGAGCGCCATCAATTTGTCATTTATCACCTTCAAACCAAGAAATCCTTTCTTCTGTAGAGCCTCGATCTTGATGAAAAACTTTTGTACCCCTAGGTCCATAGCTTGAACCTTTTCTTCCAACTGAAGCATCAGTCCTCTCTTGGTCAAGACTCTCTTGACCTCAAGGATGGTCTCTATTCTATCCTCAATTCTCATCTCTTCCAACTCCTATTTGTTTTTAGAATTTAGGAATTTGATGATTTCATTAGCCTGTGCAGGCATCTCTCCCAGTTCTGATCTAATCTTCTCGATGGCTTGTTTACTTCTCTGCACCAATTCATTTTGATCAAACATAATCTGTATCATTGGCCATATTTCGTTCATAGACTTAGTGATGTCTGTCCAGAAACTTTCTTTGACTTCGACCAATGTTTTTCCTGCCATTGTTTGCTTCCGAAGCTGCTGCAACTCTTGTTTGAGTTGGTCTGACACTTGGTTTTCCTTTGAATAGCTGGTTTGGTAAGAATATTTGAGTTCTTGAAGGTTCTCAATCTCCTTTTTGAGCTTGCTAATCTCTGTCTCCTGCAAGTTCATCTCTTCCATATATTTAGCCAATTTAATCGTCTTTTCTAGAGACGTCAGTGGATTTGACGATGGAACTTCTACTAGTGACACTGTGCTCACCCCTGAGAGTGAAACTACACTCAATGGAATGAATTCCATGGGTTTTGACTAATCTTTCTCTCTCACTAATTTCTCCATCTCAACCTCTATTTCCTTCAGTTGTGCATTCTGCTCCATGATCAGTTTAAGCATTTCATATTTTTCTCTTTTTGTCTCTTCTATTTCATTTGCTTGCGAGTCTACTATTGGTGGCATCTTTAATTGTTTCCTCAAAGATGCTATGTCTGCATTTTTCTTCTTGATCATCTCATCGACTGCTTTCACATTCGAGGGATCATACCCGATCTTGAGGACCAGTTCCTCTAGTGTCTCGATCTTGCTATCCTTGGCAAAGGATGATATTTTCTCCAGCTTCAACTGTGTTTGGATGTTGTTCAGAGACACTTGTAACCTGGAGGCAGTAGTGGAAGCATGTGCCAATGTGGAGAAAACCATTTCTCCAGTTTGCCTATGCAGATCCATTTGATCAGTTGGATGCACATCCTTAGTCTGGAATTCAAAAGTGGCCCTTTTGTAATCGGTCATTACCTTTGGGTCTGGTACTTGCACTTGGAGAAATGCCATGTGCATTTTTCCCTTCTCAGTGTTGAATGTCGATAGCATCCTGTGTTGTGCAGTCGACGTATGCTTCCAGAATTGGCTGTAGGTGCTGCTAGTCAGAGTTTGATTCTTTTTCTTGATCAGATTGTATTTCTAAAAAATAATCAGCTTTGGTCCTGTTTTTCCTGGCTGGTTGATTGGTGGAGTGTCTGCAGGATTCTTTGGTAATATTGTGGTTATGATTTGTTTGCCTCATGTACTGAGGAGAGACCGATCAATCTCTGTCACTGTAGTGGATGGAATTTCCTTTTCTCCAGCCGGGTCAGGAGCTGGACTGGTTTTTGGCCTTTTGGTATGCAGTCGAAATTATTCTAATGACACTTCAGTGACAGGAGGTGACAGATCCTTCCTAGGCCTTTTCTCCTTTGGAGCCTGTGGTGTGGTTGTCTGTGATATCATGATTGGGAGGTCCTGTTGTTCTGTTTCAACCAAAGTATTTGGTTCCCATCCTAACTGGTTTGCAAATTTTTCTACCTCAGCCCTAGGTTCGTGGACATATGGGATATTCTTGTTTTTTATCCTCATCTCTGAAATGATCCCACACGGATCGTAGTTCCATGTGAAACTCACAAAGAATTTGATTTCCTTTAGCAGCCTGTCTGCTTCCTACCCGATGCCTCGACTGTTGCAGATGAAAGACCCAATCTACCTTTTGATTCTGAGTTGTTGCTTCTTATTTAAAGACACAAAATGAATATCATTCGAGTTTATCATCTGCCTTATGTATTCCAGGGAAAAAATTCTGACAGGTAAGTATTTGGGCAGTTTATATGGATCCAACTCACACCCATAGACTCTGATCTCAGTGTGATTTTGGTACAGGTACTAATCACTAGTCTTTGTATGGTCTGAGAGATGTAGGATCCTTTGAACTTCGTCATTAATCCAGAGTTCCAGTCTGCCACTGAGCATACTCACTACTGGGTGGTAGAACTGATCGATGAACTGCTTGAAACTAAATTCTATGAAGTTATGTCTGAGCAGGGAAGTCCGTGCGGTTACTGCTTGGGGTTTGCCATATCCATCCATCTTCTGCATAGAAAAAGAAAGTTTTTCTGCTTGGAAGAAAATGAACAGGTATGCCAGTATTGAAGAATATCAAAACATGCCTTCTGTGGTGAAATTGATGAATTGCTCGTGAATGTTGTTTTCCAGGAACGTGCTAAAGTCGAACTGTGTAGTGGGCTTCTCATCGGTGGATAAAATAGAAAAAAATCCCAGAATGGGTTCATCTACCCACTGATCTGAATAATAACCGAACAAGGCACATAGAGACATGATAACTTGGTTTCCTTTTGTTGAGAACATGAAGGAAGGATAAGGGGCATTTGTAGCGGGGAGTTGAGTGGACTGTGGAAGAAAAAGCTCAAATATTTGAGCTCTTTGAGGAAACGTCATCTTCTGGTATAACTTTGTAATGATTTCAAGGTTAAAAGGTGAGGCATATTCGGCTCAGGATATTTGCATCATTTGGTCAATGGTTTCTGATGTGATGAGGAAAAGAACTTCCCTGGACGAGGATACGATGGCTCTTTTCTCGGGAATATAGTGGGATTGGCACTTGAGGGCGAACTCTGAGAAATGGTGAATCTGGGGGAAGAGATACAGGGGTAGGTTGGACTCCCAGAGTCCAATTTCATCACTCTGGTCCAAGAAGACTTCCTTACTCCATGATTGAAGTTCTGTGAAGTCGAAATCACACTTAGTGTCTGCGATTAAGTAGTCTTTGTCAGCCAGTGGAATCTTTTCGAGGTCGACAGGAGGCAAGAGAAACAAATTCTCCTCTCCTTTTGTTCGTTTTGACTTTGGCACCATTACTGTAACAATACCTGCAAATAAAAAAACATTAGAAAGGATGACTGTAGATGGGGGAGACTGACTGTAATGGAGAGGAAAATGGGGTAAATTCTCTAGTGAGATGAGTGGGTAAATGGTGAAGGAATGAAGTGATGAGGGTAGTATTGAGTAAACAGGTATTCATTGGGTGTGGGAGACAGGTCAGTTGGTTAACGAATAAGTTATCCGGTAATAAATGCCCAACACGTCATTTAGAACGTGATATGGCAGGTGACAATGACTAAGGGATATAGACGAGTGATGTGGCGGTTATCGATTGGGGGAAAAATCATGGTGAGGGGACTTGCCACGGGTGACCGAGGGAGGAGGACTGATGGAGTTATGGGATGTGACTTTCACAGGAAAGGTGGATAATGACGTCATGAGGTGACGAGGTATGTGAGACAGTAAGAGGCGGTGGGATTTGGGACCAGTAGATTCATGCCACATATAGATACGACGCCCACCAAAGTAAGATTCCATTCCGGACCCCCACCCCACCGTTAAAGGAATATCAGTCGAGGGGGTCCAAAAAATACCTTGAGTTGTCGATTTGCGTGCTTTCCTTTAGACCGCAGATCTGTGCACGATCTTTAACACACATTCCAACCCCCCCCCCCTCCATTAAAGACATAATCGACGGGGGGGTCCAAAATCCAATAGAGACCGTAGATCTAAGCACCGAAACATGGGCCGTCCAGATGCGCGCATACATTATCTCCAATTCCGAACGGACCCCCCCCCCCACCACTAAAGGCAGAACGGTCGGGGGGGTCCAGAAAGACTTGTCCACCATAGATCTGGGCACAATCATCTAAGCCATTGATACATGAGCTGTGCATAAATGCGAGCGCAAAAGCGTATGTGCCCATAGAAACTTAGGATAAGTGCATATCATGGGTTTTTCCCAAGCTTTTACATGTTTACATCACCGAGGGGTTATACAAACAACCTTTTAAGCATCTAAGACATGGTCCAGCATTGATCATCGAGCTGGTTTTATTGAAAATAAAGCAAACTACCCTATGTTCTAACCTAACTTCCTATGACAATTAGCCCAGATTAAACTGTTGGGCTAAGAACTTATTCTATCTTGGGTCTATTTGACCAAGATTAGACAGTCTGGCTACATTTATTCACTAACTAACCTAGATCATTTGGCTAAGATTAAAAAGTTTAGCCAATATTATTCACTATTCCTATCAACATCAATTTAAAAGAACTTGGCCATGCTTGAAAGATATGGACCAAGTTACTATTATTGCATGGGGCTCTAATTGAAATTCATTTTTATGCCCTCTTTTATTCTTTCTCTTTCTTTTCCCTTTTCTTTTCTTTTTCCTTTTCTCAAATTATTTTCAGAATGAAAAATCATTTGACAAACAAAAAACGCTAAAGAGATAACATTTCAGTCACCAATTGATCCTATAAATTATAGGGTGATAACATGACTGAAACATAGTTAATTGATCTTTCGATAACACATTTTTTATTAAAATGGTTTGAAGTATTCATCGCATATGTCATGTTTTTGTGACTCAAATTCATCAATAAATTGTTGGTGAATTTCAAATATATTGCTTAGAATTCAAATTTCTATCACTACCAAGATTCATATCTATGCCCATCTCTCATAGAGCCAAACTTTCAACTTCATTCATTTCATTTGTCATTTACAATTATATCTAGTATCACTTCACTTAAAACTATTTGATCTATTGAAAAATCTATTTGGTCATTTTGAGACCCCAAATCTCTCAATTATGACCTTTAGATAGTTTTTTTTCATAAGCATTTTATCAAACAATTATCTAACTACATTAATACCCAATTTTGATATAGCTAGATTTGAAATTTAAGAATTTACATTAGTTACACCTCCATAACTTTCAATTATTCTTTAATATTACTTTAATCTAAGAATTGAAGCCATTACTCCATCATTTATAGGATTCCACACATTTTCTGTATTATTCTCCATGAGACATTTTGTCAAACACTTGATATGGAGACTATAATTTCTTCATATAGACGCTGAATTTTGGTCCATATCGCTTTGAGACTGTAACTATTATCTTTTATACCATATTGTAACATACCCAAACACCTAATTAAGATTTAATAAACATCATTTTATGTATTTTTATAGGAAATTACCATTTTTTAACAAAATAACGTTGCCCATAACACATTAATTCAATAGCGATGTGTACATTCAATAATCTTAACACATAATGTATATTTTTATATTACATGAATTATTTATAGCTTATACATTGGAAAATACAATAGCTCACATATACAATACTTTTCCATACAAACAATTACATTACCTTCATGATTCAAGCCTCTTTTAAGATATCCAAAATCCCATTGATAATAAATTAACATGGATGGAAGTTAAATTAAATAATAGAGGCATAATTATTCCCTTTTCCTTAAGATATAAATGTAATATCCTCTAAAATCTGCATATAAATGTCTCCCAAATAGTCTAGCATGCTCCCTTAGAAACAAACAATGTTGACTCCCAAAGAAGTGCATTCTTTCCAACAAAGTACATATTCATTATAGAATCACTACCCATAATCATTAAAATTAAAAATATAAATAAGTAATCCCAAATTACTTATCTCTTATAAGCTACACTTGGAAAAATAACTCCATGGGAGTGTTTTTCCTCCCAACCATAAGCACCATCTTGATTAGTTTCCATGCCCATTCTAGGAATTGAAACAACAAGGGTGAATTTATTGTTTATCGCTTTCATTTACTCACTCAATAAATTATTTAAACAACACATCCAATCAATTAACATTTCATGCCTCTTTTTATTACATCCATCCCACTCACCGGTCTTTTTTTCCCTCTCAGTATTGCACAACACAAGGAATGGTATCCCCTTTACTTCTGGATAGTCCCTCAAGCTATCCCACTTATTTCCAATGTTCCATATAGTATATATAAGAAATATCTAATGATGACAACCAGGAAATCTCATTTGTAACTTAGTGATCAACATTCCATTCGACCATAATTTCCACATGCATTCGAAATATGTACCCATCTAATAAGATTGGAAACAATAACATATGGCACATAAGACAAGAATAATATGAAAGATTTGGAGTTAGACACTTGGATTCATTAATAAAATAATATTTGTTGGACTCATCCTTATTTTCCCTTTTGTTACTTCATTGCCTTCATAGTGCTCTCAGGGAAATATAATCTCAAGTGCACCTTTTATTATTATATTGTTATTATAATTATTCCATTTTAATTCCGATATAATAAAATATTAACTAATTTACCCCACACTTTACAAATTATGGTCATATGCTAATATAGGATATTACAACATGTATGGAGATCAATATGTTGAAGTCCACAATTTTGTTCAATGAAGTGGAGGATATTTATTAGACTCACCTTTATTTCCTCTCTTGTTGATTCATTTCCTCTATGTTTCTCCCAATGAGATATAATTCCAAGTGCACCTTTTATTATCATATTATTTTTATTTATGTTTCATTTTGATTTCAATATAATCAAATATTAACTCACTTACCGCACACTTACACATTATGGCCATATGTTAATAGAGGGTATTACAATAGGTATAGATATCAATATGTTGAAGTCCATAATTTTGTTCAATGAAGTGGATGAAGTAGAGAAAAGAAAAATTATTAAGAATATCCCCATAAATTATTATGATATAGATCATGGAATAAAGTATTCTAGGATTTAATTTAAATCCAAATGATTATAAGTTTGTTGACTATATATGCACGTATAATAAAATTTAAGTTAGAATTTCAATTTCGTGTAACATGTTATTTTTTCAAGGAGGTGTACTAGTGTTGGTGAAGGTCATTCTAGATATAATTTTAGTGTATAAGATGTCTATTGTTCAACAGGGATGATTTTAAGGATGGAAATTTATTTTAAAATGTAGAAACCTTGGCGAATCTTACTAATCCTTCATATGCCAACTATAAATGTTTGGCTATATTTTTGTAAAAATATTCAAATTTCTAAGGATTTTATATATTTTTATAAAATTTTGGCGATTATTAAGGTAAAATAATTTTATCCTATAGAATTTGGGCGAATCATTTTTAAAATAGCGAATCTCATTTTTTGAAAAACCATGAAAAATTATGTAACACCCCTCCTAGCTAAGGACAACTACTCAGTCAACCGGTGCAATTTTTTTTTTTATTTCTTAAGTTAAAGTGTGTGCGCGTGTGCAGAAGAAAACAACCCCCCTCGACTCTACGTCAACACTCAAACCAACAGGACGCAAGTAAGACGAACACAATCGAGACGACCCGACCTATCATAGCGACGACAAGAAGMAAACRCCCCCGAACAGAAGGCAACAACTAAAGGCTATAGGCAGAGACAGACMSCAAGGGTTAGGCACAGTACTKTCACAGAAGGAAGGATCCRTCGGTAGAGTCGYAGTAGTGGAACTGTGCCTTTAAACAKCCCGAGACTACTGATACGGCTCAGATGTGTCRYAAGAGTGGAAYTGTGCCTTTAAACAGCCCGAGACTCTTGATACGRCACTAGATTMCTTCCTCCRGATTACACACAGACATACATACTAGGCTACAAGAGGAGTCTATATSTCKCCCGACACGAACATGCTAYGCAAAACACTACCACMCAGTRCTAYAATCAGGGACAAGCTGTGAGCACTGGCGCTTGCAAATTAAACCTCGCCAATGGCATTCCATTTAAACATCAGTAGCATGACAAACCRAYATCATCTTCAACATCTCAATTAAGCCAGYAATAACACCGCTATCTAATCACTATTAATATTAAACATCATCACTAGCATTCAGTTAACATAATTAACCTCGCAACCCAAGCATCCCTATTAACATGCAATTGGAACATTTACTTCAACACTTCAATTCAATCCACATTAATCATTTCAAATAATAATATTCATGTTACCATTGAAGGATTAACTTTAACATTTCATCACTAATATGAATATGGCAAGTAAACCCACTACTTAGCATGGCACTTCAACTCGATCAACATTTCCATTAAACAATGATAATATCGCAACTACACCATGAGTAACAATTACTAATCATTGCATTTCTATCAGCATTACCATTTCAATAAATCCTGTTAATAGTTCGATTAAGCAAATACTTAATACGGCAATTCAACTAGAATTGACCTTTCAGTGAATAGTATTAATAATGCGATTTAACAATTACTTAACTTCGCAATTCCTCCAACATAAATAATCCATCAATAATATGAACTATTGCAATGAAATACTACTTAATGTTGCCATTCGATTAGTATTAGCATTCCATTAAATAATGATAATTTGCAATTAAAAAATAAGTGATGATTCCTAACAGTCCAACTACGCTAGAATTAACATACCATTAAATACAATAATATGGCCCTTAACAACTACTTGCATTGCGGTTCCACCGATTAGTCTTTAATTAAATAATATTAAATTGCCATTATACAAGTACTAACCTTGCCAATAAAACGATTAATCAACTTTACCTTACATATCACCTCAACATTACTTAATAACATTACTATTGCAATTTAACTATTACACATCTTTGCCATTCTATCAACATGGAATTTCAATTTATAATATTACTATGGCATTTAACCCTAAAAACATTTAAGTAATTCACCATTTTCATTATATTGCGTTGAACACTAATAACATTGAATAATCCACCAGCATTAGTATTCCATTAATAATCTGAACCGTTGCAAGGATCCACTACTATTATTCATTGCATTTCCGCCCAGCGTTAGCGTTGAATTACATAATATTAAATTTGCCATTTAGTCAACTACTAACTCTGCAATTTGACAGGTATTAACAGGCAGCTCGTGCGCCTTCATTAACATGGCATTTAAACTAATTCACTTATAATATTACTGTTGCATTTATCTAGTACTCATAATGGCCGTTAAGCATATATTAAGACAACCTTATTAATGCAATTACCGAGAAAATTTAAACATTGTTGATATTGTGAATAAAGCAATTACCCTTAATGCAATACATACCAGTATTCCCTTGCAATTAAGCTATTAATTCAATTTCTTAATAAAGCTAAGTTTGATAACAACACCATTATTTACCTAGGTTTAAATCCCCAACGACAAAGGTAACACGTAAACCAACCATTGCCACATATGAATAATTACAAATTTCTCAAAACGAAACTTCAACCTTAGAATGACCGGGATTAGGGTGATTGCCTACAAGGGAATTTAACAAGTATTAATCCAAGTTAAGAGAAAGGGGCGGGTCCATTTTTATAAAAACCATATCGCAATAAAATTTTCGGCAATAATGGACCTGGCTAAAACGGAATTAATAATAAAACACAGGCTATCATTTAATTAAGGTAGGTTACTAGGTTAAAGTTACGTTTGCAAGACCGGTATTAGAATCCATCATCTGCAAACAATAACCTCTGCGTTGTCTGTTCAATGCTCCCAAGGACATAAGCATTTATTTCACAAACCTGTTAGTTAAATTTTAAATATAAAATATCAGGAAGATCGAGAGTTTCGCTGGACAGTCCCGACACTAGGCCAACCCTCTAGGTTACATGTTGGGAAACTAAACTAAAATCATGAATATCCTCCCGGTAGACGCATCAGACAGACCAAAGGCAGTTGGTGACCCATGCGCTGTGGCAGACGTAGAGATTAAGGCGCGCGGTAGAGCTCAGTCCCATTTTACAAATCCAAGGGCAATAAATTCGGCCCCATTACCCATGCGCAGCGATGACCAGCATGCTCACGCAGAGGGCGAGTAGGGACGGTTGGTTGCGGTGCAGTCCAGAGGTTATACGGGGCGTGTAAATGCTAAAGCCAATTCGCCCATTCGGTCGAACGCACACCAGAAGTTTTTATTTTTTATTAACCCCGTATCTAACTCAAGGAACCACTTCCTCAGTCGCTATAAAACCAGGCCTAAGGCGAGTTAAATACACCTCTCTGAACGAGTAAAAAAAATAACAACTTTCTTAAGTACACACGAGTAGTAAATTCTTGAGGAAGATAATGTTACATCTTAGCGCAAGGCTGGTCAATAATTTATATTAACATTATTATTGTATAACAGAAAGATAACAATGTAATACAATGGATGATTAAACAAAACGTAAGGTAACACACCAGTTTTTCTCTATTCCGGACAAGGCTTAGTCCATCGTATAAGGGAGCACTTCTGCGCTCCAGAAAGCTTCTACCAGGTCACCAATCTTATGCTTACCCAGGTTTCAAGACGTAGACCCAGATCAATCAAAATCGATTTTTTTTTTTTTCAATAAAGGGGCAACCAGAGGATAGTATTTTTATTAGCAGTTCCAAGAAAAGGCCGAGCTGGGAAGGAGAACGTGGTTACTGTCTATTGATTGTAGAACAACGATGAGAGAGAGAACAGGAAGCCCAGAACCAGTCGGCTTATCAATGCTCACTATTAAACAAAGGCCTTGAAGTCACAGGGGTCAACATAGATCGTAACTAAATATATAAGGAAAAGGAACTAATTTGAGGTTTTTCTACCTGGTCGACCCTCAACGGAGGTAAAATTCCCATCATGGGTCGGCATATGTCCCCAGCCATAAAAACGCATCAACAAAAACTACCCAACGCAGGGAGAAGATAAACCCCCAAAACGCAGACGACTCACCATAAAACGTCGTGGGTTTAGACTAGAAAAAACGCAGGGATTCTCACCAAAAAAACTCAGTGGATTTAACCAGGGAAAATGCCGGAGTTAAGCCATGAATTCTCAAGGAAGGAGCAACATTAAACTATAACCTTTTCCCTGGTCCAGGCAGAAATAATGGGAATTTTGCACATTCAATTCATGAGCAATAAGGATTTCTTTTTACACAGTCCACCAGAACCCTAGTAAAAATTTTACCATTCAGATCACAAATAAAAGCTACGCTGTTCCTTCGTAAATTACTGATGCAATCTAACTATTTGGTTCAGGATCATACCTTGGCCTTACTTGCTTGCCGCGATGATTCCTTGCTCCTGCCGCTCCCGCTCCTGCTTGTCGAGCTTACTGAGCTCACCGGTACCTCCCAGCCAAACGCTAGGGGTACTCTTCTTCCCCCTCAGCCCCCCGAGCCGCAAAGGGGCCACACACCACCAGAGAGCAACTAGCTCCTCAGCTTGCCTCAAAGGCTGAGCT
>JASDQU010881307.1:0-17878 GCA_032191745.1 Picea mariana | reverse complement strand
CAGTCCGGAGTCCAAGGGGGTTCTACTGATGCCTCTGCATCCTCAAGGTCAAACCCTGCACACTCAATCAAACTGAGTCAATAGCACCCGTCTACATGAATAGTAACACATCATATCGTCTGTCAATCACATCATACTCAAATATCATAGGTCTAACATCAAAAAGGGTCCAGATCACTTGCGAGCAAGTGTCCTCAAAGAATAAGTGTCCTTAGTGCGCCAGAGCAGGATGTTACAAATTAGCCCATGAGCGAAATTTAGCCCCTAAAATCATCTATGTTGTTCAAATTGTCAAAAGCATATTAACTAAAATAAGGAAAAATGATTAAGTTTTTTTTATGTACGATAAAGAAGGAAAAGGAAGGCATTCCTCTCCTCATCTAGTCAATAATGGACAACATAAAGGAACTTTGGAGGTTGGAGCTTAAAAATATATATATGTATTTAGTATGGAAATAATAACAAGTGGTCTCTCAAGGTTAATTTACAATAAAGGGATATAGGGAAAAGTCATGAAATCAAAATATATAAAATGAATTTTAATGGAATATTAATTAAAAAAAGGAAAGAAGGAAGAAAAAAGGTTCATAAATGGTATGTAGTGATATAGTTAATGATCTAGTTAGGGAATTTACTCTAATTGGAAGATGGTTGTCCTAACAAGTAGGGAAAGTAAATAGAGTGAGAATTGGTGAAGACCCATTAATTGGGTGCAAAGGAAATTTTAAATTACTAGAATACTTGATAAATGATTTGAATATTATGGGGATATATTCACTGGAAGATGTAACCAATCCAAATGGTAACCATGCATGGTTATAAGAAAGGAAATTGGTTGAAATTTTGAATTTGTAGGGAGAAAAAATAGAGATATAAAATCAATTTGTAAATATGTTGAAACACATTGCAATAAAGTTTATTGATAAGAAGATGTAATCAAGTGGTCAAAATTAAAGGTAATAGGGAAGTGACTTCCAAATTATGATACATTTCCAAAATGGAAAATTTTCAAGAAGAAGAAAGGATTTGGTGGTGGAAGCAAATATGAAAGTTGGATTGTATTTTAAAAACAAAAAAACCTATATAATTGGATCTAACACATAAAGTTTTAACTTGGGATAATTATTAAAAGACAATTTGGTGGGGTCACATTATGTAAATAAAGTGACCAACTATGTTTCATATGATTCTTTGCTAGAACAATATGGAATGAAATTCTTCAAATTTCAAATGGAATGAACAGACCAGTAAAAAGGTCTTTGAGTGATTGGTATTACTCCTATATAATAGACAAATATAATAAAGTTTATAAATATTTACCTTCATATACAATATGAGGTATTTGTCTATTAAGGAATAAAATGTTTTTTCAATGTTTTAAATTAGCTCATGTTCATGTGTTGGTGGAAACCTATAGCAAGGGTGTGCATTTTTTGAGATCTAAGGGTTGTGACTTGGACACTGAAAAATATGATTATGAAATGTGAAAACCACATTTCAAAAGGAAAGATATTGATCCATAAATGGTGGGCCTATGGTCTTTACATTTTATCAATGAAGAATATTTGCGCAATTTATAATTGTTTCTCTATTATTTGGGTTTTTTACTACAACACATAAATTTTTAACTCAGGATAATTGTTAAAAGACAAGTTGGTGGGAGATTGGTAGATTTACATTATGTAAATAAAGTGACCAACTATTTTTCATATGATCCTTTGCTAGAACAATCTAGAATGAAATTCTTCAAATTTCAAATGGAATGAACAAATAAGTAAAAAGGTCTTTGAATGATTGGTATTAATCCTAGATAATTGACAAATATAATAAAGTTTATTAAGAAATTTTACCTTGATATACAATCGGTGGTGTTTGGCTATTGAGGAATAAAATGATTTTTCAAAGTTTTAAATTAGCTCATGCTCATGTGTTGGTGGAAAACTATCGCAAGGGTATGCAATTTTCCATATCTAAGGGTTGTGGACATAGAAAAATATTATTATGAAATGTGAAAACCACATTTCAAAAGGAAGATATTGATCCACAAACGACAGGCCTATGGTATGTACATTTCACCAATGCGGATTCTTTGAGGAATTTATATTTTTTTTCTCTTTTGTTTGTTTTTTACTACTTTGTTTGCATTACTTGTGGTCACTAGAACAAAACTAACTAAGTTCCCAAACTATTTCCAAGAACAACAATGAAGGAAATGCTAAATGGATGGATTTAATCATCCAACAAAAGAGAAAAATTCTAGGGGGGCGAATTTATATGACTAGTAATGAAGAAAATGTTCTTTTGGTGAATTTAGTAGCTCAACAATGGACAAAAATCCCTAGGGATATTTTAAGAACTATGAGACAAAAATGACTAGGGGGGGATTTAGACATCCCACATTAGAGAAAAATGACCAGAGACGAGTTTAGACACTCAACATAATGAAAAAAAAAAAACGGGAATAGGGAGGACACCCGATTAAAGAAAAACACCCCAACAATGATTAAATCCAACCAGTTTCTCAATTGGGATGCCTAGTACTAATAAAAGTGCCCAAAGGGGTATAAATTTTCCCAGAAAAAAATGAAATTTTCCTAGCAATAAAATGAAAATACCAGAGTAGGGAATACAATTTATGGGTTAGTGGAACCTCAATCAACAAGCAAAAAATGAAGTTCAAAGAGAATTGAGCTAATGCATATTGCATCTATTAACTAGAACATAAATTTCAAGTAATAAAACTCAAACCAAAACCACATTATAAGTCCATAGAGAAAATTACACCCGCACAATATAAACAATAAATATTTAATTTTCTTGGGAATTTCATTACAATGGGTGAGCTATGCATGCCTAGAAATCTCATGCATTGTTACTCACAAAAATAAATGCAACTGGTCATGTCTCATAGATTCCTTCGCTCATCGTGGGCAGGCTCCTTGACTCCCTTTTCCACCGATCTTCAAGCATGCTTCACTCTTCAAGCTATCATCTTTGCAAACTTCCCAAATTATCCTTTTCTCCCTTCATTTCCCTATTTTCTACAACCTTCATTATTTTAATGTGTTTCCTTTGGAAGGAAAAACATTGCATGGTTCCTTTCCAGTTCCAATTTTTGCCAAAAAAGGAAATGAAATAAAAAATAATAATTACAAGTTTATTACAATTTTACAAAAGAATTTAGGCAAGAATCCAATTGGGTCACACATCCCCATTTGAAGGGTTTTGTTCCTAGAAAAATTCAAATCCCTTCAATATTCTTCTTCGATCACCAAGAAGACTCTGGAAAATCTCCACAAATGGGTGCCTCCATTGTAGGATGGAAGAGAAAAGATGAATATGGGTTAGCTTTGGCATAACCCTACTATCCTTCTCATGGTTGTGGATGAAATTACTTTCTGCAATACGTAGTTGGACAACCATTTCTCCTTGGGATGAAATTGCAACCAACTCCTCTTTCCCCTTTACCTTGACTCTCCAAAATTTTGTTCTTGGTTTCTCAATCTTGGGATGGAGTTCCATGTGAAGCCTCCAACATTTGGCCTCCCAATGTCTAGTCAAACTGCAATACTAGAAATAGTTCATGCATGGGTTGCTTGGACTTATAGAGTTACAACAATTGCTAGCCTTATGACCCCTTTTCTTGCAACAAAAAGAAACTATTCTATACCTCTTTGGTTTGTGATGATGCTTGCTAGATTGGTTGCTTGGTCTCGCAAGAGTTGGAGGGAATACAGATGGAGGAATCATCTTTGTGTTCCCCTCTTCCAAGATTCTACAAGAATATTGAGTGGATTGATACACATGACTTCTTTTATGGTTCCTCTTGCCTTGACAAAAGTGGTTTGAGTTGCACTTGTGCTATCTTCTTGTCCATTGAATCCTAGGCCCTCATGCTTGGGCCTATGTTGAGATACAATTGGAATCGAAATATTTTTTCCTTCCATGCCTAACCATTGGCTCATGAGCTTGGATCTGATGCCTCTAAGATGCTTCTCAAAGTCACCAAGGGTCTTGGAAGGTGAGTTTACCATGTTTTCCTTTGTCACGGTGCTAGATTAGGTAGTGCAAATGTGTTAGACAATTAGTTTAAATTCATGGAAAATTGGTTTGGATAGTTAGTTTTTATTGATGACAACCCTCGGAGAGGGATATTTTAGATTGATGTCAACCCTTAGAGATTTATTTCAATCCTTGAGTATGTTCGGTAACACACTCTAGTAGCTCCAGAGGTATGGGTAAGGAACCCAAGTTTGTTTGAGGTATAAAGGCATGAATATCATTGAATATATATGAAATACTATTCTAGATGAATAGTACATGTTGTTCCATTTTCGGTGATATGTGGTATGTCACATGGTTCCACAGTTTTAGTGAGATATGACCTTGAGAAGTTGGATAACCCTTTAGAGTATTCTAGAGGCATCTAAGAAGGTCAACAAGAAGTCAATTATTCTAGAAGATCCTAGAAAGTCATCAAGAATATTCCTAGTCAAAGTGGTTCCAAGGAGAAATAAGTTAAATAATAAAGTGGTTATAACTTGAAATTAATTATTTGTAAAGTAGTTGTAACAAAACGTTTTCTAGTCAAAGTAGTTGCAACAAGAAATCAATTATGGGTAAAGTAGTTGTAACAAGAGGGTTGAATAGTCAAAGTGGTTGAACAAGAAATTAATTAATTATGGATAAAGAAGTTGCAACAAAGTATTTATGATTTAATTAATTAAGGAAAGGTTAGTTTCAAAAAGAAAGTGGGTTAGCCCCTGATTGAGGAGAAGGGGTAAAACATTTACAAGTTGTCCCTAAAGGAAGTTATTGGGGAAGTATAAATAAGATATAAAGAGACTCCAACTAGAACCTATTGAGCATATTGAATATCTATAAGTGACTGGAGTAACCAAGGAGATCTGAGATGAATTTTAGAGGGAAGGCTTAGTAAATAAGGCCAAAAATCCAATGGAGGATGAAGTATTTTAATGATGTGTTCTAAGGTATGTTATTTACAGGTCGTCTCACCATTTTCGCAATATTTTTTTTTATAGAATTATTAAGATAGTGAAACTTGGAGGATTGTGAGACAACATATGAAGGTATGTTTGGTAGAAATTTTAGCTTCTGGGTCGTTTAATTTTAGGAGATATACATTGTGTAAGATAGGGGTTTTGGCTAGTCCTGAAACTAGTTTTAAACATGTGTTCCGGGTAAAACAGTCATAACTTCTTCAGAGAAACTCCAAATGATGTGAGCCTAATTGTAATGGAAATAGTACATCCCTTAGTTTTTTTTTTGCAAGTTTCAAAATAAGATATCAAATATTGATCACATGCTATGTCGTACAAGTTCTCTCTCTAGAATAATTCAGAATTCAACAAGGTCTTCCATTTTTGTTATAACTCCTTTTCTGGGAGGTTCCAAGCAGTGAAACTTGGAGGAATTGCAGAGAAGACACTGAATAATATTTTGTATCATTTTCATACCTTTATTCATTTCAAGTACATATTTATACTTGTTGCAAGTTAGGGTTTTTGACTAATCCAAAAAACTAGTCATGTGAGACTTAGGTAAAGTTTGATGAAAATGCTATTCTCTTGTTGTTGAAGTTGAGGAAGGTTTGTAGGTCTGTGATCACATACAATAGGTATGTTAAATAGTCATGAGTATGTTTATATGCATGTTTTGATGGTTACATTTGGTCATGACATGGTGCAATCTTGAGGCTACATAACATTGAGGTTTTCGCACATGGTTTGGTGTAAGGGTTTATTGCATTTGGTTTATGGATAACATGATATATTTCTAGAGGCATTTTTTTGGATATCTTGGTGTATGTCTTTGTTATATGGTTGAGGTAAATGTTGAGTACATAGTTGAGGCATGTAGTTGATGAGTTGACACATACATGAGGTGTATAGTTGATGATGTTGGTACATCTTGATAGGTCATAGTTGATGTATTGTTGATACATGATTCGTACATGCTTGGTGCATTTTTAGAGGCACTTGCTATTAGTATTGTTGACACATAGTTTATGGTTGATGTGGCATAAATATATTGGTGTATTATTAGAAGAACATCTTGATCTTGGTGAGGGTTATGAGGTGTTGTGATGTGCATAGTTGATGCACTTGTGATGGTACATGTTGTATTAGTTATTGATGTACATGATTGGTTGATGAGATTATTGTGATAGATTATTGGCATAGGTTGTTAGTACAAGTTATTTTCACAGGTTGTTGTGACAATGACAAGTCAGATAGGTTGATAGGTTACAGGTTGTAAGTGACAGAGTGACACTGGTAGTGGTTGATTCAGTGAAAATGACAAGTTGTCTACATTTGGAGTTTATATTTCAGAGCAGTTGGACGAGGAAAGGAAAGGGAGTTGTATCCTCCTTCCAGTTGGTTCCGAAGAATCATGGATTTGGAGCTTCCTTCAGGTTGAAGCCTGAGAACTAGGTGGTTTTAGCTACCTTCCAGTTTTATCTGGAGAACCCAGGGGGTTGTAGTCTCCTTTAGGTTAGAGCTTGAGAAACTACATGGTTGGATCCTCCTTCAAGTTGGAGCTAGAGAATTAGAATTTTGTGCTTCCTTGAATGTAATTCTTTACATATAAGAAAATAATTATGTGGTTTTCTCCCATATTGGGTTTCCACGTAAATATTGGTGTACTTTGTATTGTGTGAATGTGTTTATTATTGTTCATTATAACATGATGTATGTTAATGTTTATGATGAAATAATATATTGATGATGAATTAATCAACATTGTTGAATAAGTTGAAAGAATATACATTATGGTTTAAAGGATTAATAAGTGGTATAAATTTCTCATTACTAATTCACCCCCCCTGTTAGTAATCCAACAAAATGAAAGGGGCTTGCTTGGTCTCTTGGAAAACTAATTCTATATTTTTAAAGGCCTCTTCCTATGCTTCCAAGTCATAGTATAGGTGAGAAGTGATCTAAGTGAACCTCTCATCTTGCCAATTATCCATCTCAAAAGATTTCTCCCCCAAGTAAAAGAGCTTCAATATGATCCTTTATAATCCTTCCCTCATGGTGATGATGGAATATTGGCATTTGGAAATCTCTTTCTCCAAGTCATCTTCTCTCTACCTCCAATACTAACATTCTTCTTGGATCTATTTGTTGAAGTCTTTCAACTCTTACAACTTCTGTTTGTTCAAATTTTTTCTCGTGGAAGCTTCTTCAAGGTCTTTGCTGAACTTGCTTTGATACCAACTAATCTATAAATGGTGGGACTATGGACTTCCCATTTCACTTACACAGATTCTTTGTGGAATTTTCGTTTTGTTTCTTTATTCTTTGGCTTGTTTACTTCTTGGTTTGTGTTTCTTGTGGTTGCTATATGAATACCAACTAAGTTCCCAAAATGTGTCCAAGACCAACAAGGAAGAAAATGTTGAGTGGATGGACTTAATCATCCAATAGTGGAGAAAAATGTTGAGGGGGAAAATTTAGACCACCAACAGTGAAGAAAATTCTCTTTGAATGAATTTAGTAGCTCAACAATGGAGAAAAATTCCCAGTGTGATTTTAAACACTCGACATGAGATAAAAAAGACTAGTGGCGAATTTAGAAATTTGGCATCAGATAAAAACGACTTGGGGTGAGTTTAGAAACTCAATATCAAGGAAAAACGACATGGGGGAAATGGGAAGACACCCATCTAAAGAAAAGAAACCCATCAATGACTAAATTCAACCATCTTCTTAGTTGGGATGACTAAAACTAAGGAAAACGCCTAGAGGGGCATAAATTTTCCCAGGAAAATGGAAATTCACCCATCAATAACCTTAGAAGAGTGAACACAATTTTTGGGTGAGTGTAACCTCAGTTAAACAGAAAAAAATGTAGCTCTGAGAGGATTGAACTAATGAAACTAGAATCTGTTAACCAAAAGAAAAAAATCAAGCAATAAAACTCAAACGAGAACCACAATATAACCCCATATAGAAAATTACACCCACACAGTATAAACAACATAGATTTATTTTTCTTTGGAATTTCATTACAATGGGTGAGATATGCATCCGTAGAAATATCACGCATTGTTACTCAAGAAAAAAAATGCAGTTGACCATGCCTTAGAGATTCCTTCGCTCATCGTGGGTAGGCTCTTAACTTTTTTTTCCATCGATCTTCAAGCATGATTCACTCTTCGAGCTCTCGTTTTTGCAAACTTCTCAAGTTATCATTTTCTCCCTTAATTTACCTCTTTGATACAACCTTAATTATTTTAATGTGTTTCCTTTGGAAGGAAAACCATTGCATGGTTCGTTTCCACTTCTAATTTTTCCAAAAAAAAAAATTGAAAAAAAAATAAAAAATTACAAGTTTATTACAATTTTATAAAAGAATTTAGGAAAAGATCTAATTGGCTCACACGTCCCCATTTGTATGATTTTGGTCCCCAAAAGGCTCGACTCCCTTCAATATTATTCTTCGATCAACAAGAACACTCTGAAAAATATCCACAAATGGGTGCCTCAATTGTAGGATGGAAGAGAAGAGATGAATAGGGGTCACCTTTGGCATAACCCTACTATCCTTCTCATAGTTGTGGATGTAATTACCTAATGCAATACATAGTTGGAAAACCATTTTTCCTTGGGCTTCAAGTGCAACCAACTCCTCTTTCCTCTTGACCTTCAATCTTTAATATTTCTTCTTGGTTGTTCATTCTCGGGATGTAGTTCTGGGTGGAGCCTCCAACATTTGGCCTCCCAATGTCTAGTCAATATGCAGTACTAGAAATAGTTCTTGCATGGGTTTCTTGGCATTTTAGAGTTACAACAATTGTTAGTCTTGTGAACCTTTTTGTTTCAACTGAAATGAAATATTCTATACCTATTTAGTTTTTGATAATGCTTGCTAGCTTGGTTGCTTAGTCCCCCAAGAGTTGGGGTGAATATCGATGGTTGAATCGTCTCTGTAGTTCCCTCTTCCAAGATTCTAGAAGAATATTTGAGTGTCTTTCTACACATGAATTATTTTGTGGTTCCTCTTTCCTTGACAAAACTGGTTTGAGTTGCATTTGTGCTATCTTATTGTCTGTTGAATCCTAGGCCTTCATGCTTGGGCCTCTATTGAGCTACAATTAGAATGAAAATATTATGGCATTTATTTCCTACCATTGACCATCATAGCTCATTTGGATCATGATATTGGAAATGATGCCTCTAGAATGCTTCTCAAAGTCACCAATGGTCTTGGATGGTGATTTTACCATGCTTTCCTTTGTCATGGTGCTATCTTCGGTAGTGAAAATGAAAGGGGATTTCTCGATCTCTTGAAAAAATGATTCCATCTTCTTAAAGGCATCTTCCTTTGATTCCAAATCATAGTATAGGTGAGAAGTGACCTCAGTGAACCTATCCTCTTTCCAATTATCCATCTCAATGGATTTCTCCCCTAGCTAAAAGAGATTCATTATGCTACTATCTAATTATTCCCTCGTGGCAATGAAGGAATGTTGGAACTTGTTCTTTCTCTAATTCTAAGTTGATGATGTCCTTGGTCTCCATTTCCAATTGCAAATCTGATAACTGTTGAACAGTCTCCCATTTGAGACTAGATGGGGTGTTAATGGGTTGTTTAACCTAGGCTTTCAAATCAGTTTTTGTTTCCTTTAATTTTATCCCACACAAAGCTTGGAGACCCTGTAACTGGAGAGGACCAAGACATGATTGGATAGTTTCCAATAACCCCTCGTTATCTATCCAAAGAGGGATGAAATGGAATGGAATTGGATCCATGTTTTCTTCTTCTTCCAAATGCACGAGGATGGGTTTGTGATCGGAAGTCAATTTTGGAAGAATCTTGGAAGATATTAACCTTGTTTCTTACAGGAATGAGCTCTGGACTAAGAACCTATCTAGGCGAGATGAGATATGATCAGCCCCAATTATGTTATTTGTCACAGTGTAGAGTCATTTCAAAGGCTTGAAGTCAAGGAGGTCCCACTGATGAACCAGTTTCTCAACTAAGGGGAGCATTTGGTCCCTACCACTGTTGCCTCCTCTCTTTTATTTTGGTTCAAAAACTAAGTTTAGATCTCCAGCTAGAAAGATGTTCGATGGTGAGAATATCTCTAAAAAGTATTCTAAAGATTGCCAACAATATTTCTTCTCAGAATTAAGGAAAGGAACATAAATATTGAAGAAAGAGAGAGGGTAAGCTTACTTGAAGTATGTCGACGTTCAATGAAAATCCAATGTTGAGTCTCAAAAGAGATTTCTATATGAAACTTGTCCTTCACCCATAGAGTTGTGAGACCTCCTAAGGATCCCCTTGCGCTTTTCTTCCATTTCATATTGTTGATTTCTAGAAGGGATCCCTCTTCAATTTTAGTCTCTTGTAGCATGAGGATATTGGGAGATTCAGTTTTCAAAAGGTCTTTGACTGCTTCGGCCTTCAATGGATTCCCCAAGCCTCTGCAATTCCAAGAGCCTACGTGCATTATTTATTGGGATTGGAGTGGGTAGGTCCTCCCTTGGGGGGCCTTGTTCTTGTATTTCTTTCGATGGTCATTTCAATAGTGGATTGACTTCCTTGCATTTTTTTCCTCTCCTCTTCTTCTTCTCTAGATTCCTTATGTGATTTACTCCCTGCTCTTTTTAGGATCTCTCAAAAGACTCTTCTTCAGAGGATCTAGAGGTTTCTAGAGGTTTTTTTTTATCATTTTTTCATAGGAGGGGGAGGAGGAAGTTCCTAATGGGGAACCAGATTGGGTTGCCTCTACATTGTCTTTATCCAATATAGGAGGAAGGGTCTGCTGCTCGGGTTCCTCATTCACTGGATCATGAGTTTTTGAAGGATTTATGAGGATTTCAAAAGGGTTTTTAGGAGCCTCCGGTCTTGAAGGGGATGAACTCCCTTCCCCAAGAACATTCCCTGAGATGGGAGCGTCGGTCCCCATTGGCGCCCCTTTCCCTTTGGATATGTTTTTTTTCTTTAGCAGGGATGCTTTCTGAACCTGAGTCCATTTATCACCTTTTGAGTTCTCCACCACTTCCTCAACCTTCTTTTTTCAATGTGGTTCTAACTTCTTAAAGGCCTCTTCCTTTGATTCCAAGTCATAATATAGGTGAGAAGTGACCTGAGTGAACCTATCCTCTTTTGAATTATCCATCTCAATGGATTTCTCCCCCAACTAAAATAGCTTCAATCTGCTCCTATCTAATTATGCCTTCATGGTGATGAAGGAATGTTGGCACTTGCCAAGTTTTTTATCCAAATCATCTTCTCTCTGCCTCCAATACTAACATTTTTCTAGGATGTGCCTATTGAAGTCTCTCAACTCTTCCAACTTCTCTTTGTTTAAATCTTTTCCCATAGAAACTTCTTCAAGGTATTTAGTGAACCTGCTCTTATGTCTATGACCTTCCCATTTCACCAATACAAATTCTTTGTGAAATTTTGATATTTGATAAATCTAAATTTAAAATAAATTTATATTTATTATAAGAGATTTAATTCCTTTGATCTTTGATATTTGGTAAATCTAAATTTAAAAATAATATAATAGAATAATAGAATCTAAATTTAAAAATAATATAATAATACAATCTAAATTTCAGATAAATTTATACTCATATTAATAATAATACAATCTAAATATCAGATAAATTTATACTTATATTAATAATAATACAATCTAAATATCAGATAAATTTATACTCATATTAATAATAATACAATCTAAATTTAGTATAAATTTATACTCATATTAATAATAATATAATCTTAAATTGTACACATAATAATACAAAAATACAAAAATTTAAGATAAATTTATACTCATAATAATACTCCTCTTTAAGATAAATTTATACTCATAATAAATTTAAGATAAATCCTCCAACATTTGGCCTCCCAATGTCTAGTCAATCTGCAGTACTAGAAATAGTTCCTCAATGGGTTGCTTAGCCTTTTAGAGTTCCAACAATTGTTATCCTTATGACCCCTTTTCTTGCAACTGAAACAAAATAGTCTATACCTATTCAGTTTGTGATGATTCTTGCTAGCTTGGTTGCTTGGTCCCCCAAGAGTTGGAGTGAATATCGATGGTGGTATCATCTTTGTATTGCCCTCTTCCAAGCTTCTACAAGAATATTTGAGTGGATTGCTACACATGACTTATTTAATGGTTCCTCTTGCCTTGAAAAAAGTGGTTTGAGTTGCACTTGTGCTATCTTCTTGTACATTGAATCCCAGGCCTTCATGCTTGGGACTCTATTGAGCTACAATTGGAATGAAAATCTTGTGGCACTCATTTCCTACCATTAGCCATCATAGCCCATTTGGCTCATGATCTTGGAAATGATGCCTCCATCGTTCTTCTCAAAGTCAGCAAGGGTCTTGGATGGTGAGTTTACCATGTTTTCCTTTTTCATGGTGCTATCTTCGGTAGTGAAAATGAAAGGGGCTTACTTGGTCTCTTGTAAAACTTCTTCGAGCTTCTTAAAGGTCTCTTCCTTTAATTCCAAGTCATAGTATAGGTGAGAAGTGACCTCGATGAACCTATCCTCTTTCCAATTATCCATATCAATGGATTTCTCCCCTAACTAAAAGAGCGTTAATCTTCTCCTATCTAATTATGCCTTCATGGAGATGAAGGGATGTTGGCACTTGGCAAGCTTTTTCTCCAACTCATCTTCTCTTTGCCTCCAATACTAACATTCTTCTTGGATCTGCCTATTGAATTCTCTCAACTTTTCCAACTTCTCTTTGTTTAAAGTTTTTCCCATAGCAGCTTCTTCAAGGTCTTTGGTGAACATGATCTTATGTCTATGGCCTTTCCATTTCACCAATGCACATTCTTTGTGAAATTTTGATATTTGATAAATCTAAATTTAAAATAAATTTATATTTATTAGAAGAGATTTAATTCCTTTGATATTAGATATTTGGTAAATCTAAATTTATGAAAAAATTATATTCATAATAATATAATAATACAATCTAAATTTAAAAATAATATAATAGAATAATACAATCTAAATTTAAAAATAATATAATAATACAATCTAAATTTCAGATAAATTTATAGTCATATTAATAATTATATAATCTAAATGTCCAATATTGGGCAATTTCAAAATAAAAATGAATTGTGATAGAGGAACCAATACTAGGAGTGAACTCCTAGCCTTGTGGCACATTTTATTTTTTGCAAGTTATAAAAAGGTAAAAAGGTTTACTATCGATTAGTTTACTAATGACAATAACTTACATGTGATGACAAAAATTAGAATGTTGAGCCAGAGTTTTCAACAACTCAAGGAAGTTGATCAACTATCAGAGGAAGCTTTGCTACTGGATGTGGATGGAATATATTTTTCAATGGATACATAAGGATAAGATAAATTTATACTCATAATAATAAAAATCCACTTGTAGAAGATCCATAATATTTGATTATAAGGAAATTTACATGAACTATTTTGTGGTTCCTCTTGCCTTGAAAAAAGTGGTTTGAGTTTCACTTGTGCTATCTTCTTATCCATTGAATCCTACAGCTTCATGCTTGGGCCTCAATTGAGCTACAATTGGAATGAAAATCTTGTGGCATTCCTTTCCTACCATTGGCCATCATAGACCATTTGTATCATGATCTTGGAAATAATGCCTCTAGCATGCTTCTCAAAGTCACCAAGGGTCTTGGATGGTGAGTTTACCATCTTTTATTTTTTCATGGTGCTATCTTCGGTAGTGCAAATAAAAGGGGATTGCTTTGTCTCTTGCAAAATTGCTTCCAACTTCTTAAAGGTCTCTTCCTTTGATTCCAAGTCATAGTATAGGTGAGAAGTGACCTCAGTTAACCTATCCTCTTTCCAATTATCCATCTCAATGGATTCCCCCCCCAACTAAAAGAGCTTCAATCTACTCATGTCTAATTATGCCTTCATGGCGATAAAGGAATGTTAGCACTTGGCAAGTTTTTTCTCCAACTCATATTTTCTCTGCCTCCAATACTAACATTCTTCTTGGATTTGCCTATTGAAGTCTCTCAACTCTTCCAACTTCTCTTTGTTTAAAGTTTTTCCCATAGCAGCTTCTTCAAGGTCTTTGGTGAACATGCTCTTATGTCTATGGCCTTCCCATTTCACCCATGCATATTCTTTGTGAAATTTTGATATTTGATAAATCTAAATTTAAAATAAATTTTTATTTATTTGAAGAGATTTAATTCTTTTGATCTTTGATATTTGATAAATCTAAATTTAAAAAAAAAATTATATTCATAATAATATAATAATACAATCTAAATTTTAAAATAATATAATATAATAATATAATAATAGAATCCAAATTTAAAAATAATATAACAATACAATCTAAATTTCAGATAAATTTATACTCATATTCATAATAATATAATCTAAATGTTCAATATTGGGCAATTTCAGAATAAAAATGAATTGTGATAGAGGAACCAATACTAGGGGTGAACTCCTAGCCTTGTGATGCATTTTATTTTTTGCAAGTTATAAAAAGGTAACAAGATTTACTACTAATTGGTTTACTAATGATAAATCTTACATGTGATTTCTCTGCAGCCTTGGATGACAAAAATTAGAATGTTGAGCCTGAGTTTTCAAAAACTCAAAGCTCAACATATTTACAGATTTTATAACAAGGAAGTTGATCAGCTATCAAAGGAGGCTTTGTTACTGGATGAGGATGGAATATATTTTGCAATAAATACAGAAGGATAAGATAAATTTTTGCTCATAATAATACAAATCCACTTGTAAAAAATCCATAACATTTGATTATAAAGAAATTTACATAAACTATTTTGTGATTCTTCTTGCCTTGAAAAAAGTAGTTTCAGTTATAGATAGGATTAATATATTAATTTTTTATTTTTCAATTTATTTATTTTAAAAAAAATTGAAAATTTTAATTTAAACTAGTTCTATTATCAATAGTTATTATTATTAGTTTACTTTTAAACTATACATAAATAATACATTATCATAAATTTCAAATATTTTATAATTATTTTAAGATTTACATATATTTAAATTAAAAGGCAAGTATTATTATCACATCTGAAAAGTGTGTTCAGTTCGATATAAACACAAGTTGCAAAAGTATCAACAATACTGATTTCCCATCATTAAAAAGATCAAAGTGCACCTAATATGTATTATTTCAAATTTTCTTATAGATTTACCAATATTCCACCAACCAATTTGTAACGGATGGTTTCAAATCTTTCCGCACTAAACATGCGAGATATCACAGGGAAGCCAAAAATTTTGCAATTCGGTCAGCTCCTATCCGAAATGTAGACGAAATACGACGCAGCGCACTGATAGGTTGATCTACTACCTAATTCTGTAATTTTTTAATCGAAGAAGAAAACAAAAACATCTTGAAAAAAAAAGTAATATTTTCAATTCAAATGAATTAGGTGGAGCATAAAGTATTCGCCTTTATGGATTAGGTGGAGCATAAAGTATTTTCAATTCAAATGAATTACAGAAAATAACATGAGTCTCAATCATTCCAGAAAACAGCTAATTCTCCTAAGAAAATGATAAGGAATTACGCACATCTTAAGATCTGAGATAATACTACAAATATATGACAGGATGTTTCCATGGATGTTTCCATATTTGTTTTCGATTTTTTCCTCCCACGAGCTTCATATCTCCATCAATCTAAAACTAGCGTATCTTTCGAGATAGTATTTTTTTTCAATTGAGCAAAAATATCTTCAAATAAAAGGTAAAATATTCACTTTAAATGAATTTGGTGGCGCATAACTGTATCGTTCGCAAGTAGCTGCCATTTCGGATAGTGGAAGTGAGATGAGTCTTATTCATTCTTTTAAAAAAATTAAACTAATTAGAGAATCAGATTTGCCTTATCATTCTACACATCTTTTAAGGGATGGAAAAGGTAAAAAATAATTCGATGGAAAATGTTTCAAATAAAAAAGGAAATTAAATATTATTCTATTTTTATAAATAAGAAATATTGATTATGATTCTACATGACAACAATCTTAAGTTATGTAAGAATGTTGGAAAAGAATATTGATATGTAGTAAAGAATAATCCCTAAAAGATAAAAAGGTAATATGCTATGTTGAGAAGGTAATTATTGACTCAAACATGGGTAATTTGTATTCATTTAAATTTAATTCAAGTGAATTAGCATTTTCTATTCATTTATATTTAGAAAATAACAATATGAAATCAACATATTATATATAACACAACTACATTATTATATTTAACTTACTTTTATAGGTAGTGTAGTAATAGATGTATTTTAAAAAGCAATTTTTTTCTTTAGTATACATAGAATAACAAATCACTATAACATGTTCAGAGTGTTCTAGGAACCAAACATGTTCACTAGCACAAATGGTTAGGCTTGAGATGTCACCCTTTCTCTAGGTATGTCAATATAATGCAATTATTTACCTAGGTCACATGAGCAAACATATGGTTAGGCTTGAGATGCCAACCTTTCTCTAGATATGTCAATATAATATAATTATTTACCTAGGTCACATGAACAAACATACTTTGTATTTATAATTCCCAATACAATAGATAAAAATAAATTGAGTGAAATAATTAATTTGAACATATCTCCATAAATGTTGGACATAAATAATGCTTTCAGAATCTTTCAATATTCCATCAATACAAACTCAAAGTTGAAAATTTATATAATATCATTTTGTTTCCTTATTCTTGCTTTCTATTGGGAACTTTGTGTTTGCAACAATTTTTTTTCTCTTGTTTACATAAACTGAAAAACTAGAAATAATCTTTTGAAGAAGAAACATTAACACATATTCCACATAATTTTTTTATAATTTTATGCTATTGATTTTTTCTAGGCACCTTCATAATTTCATAATTGTGGATAACAATTAAGTATAATTTTAAAAGAAAATAAGTTAAAAATATAATGTGAAATTAAAAATGCGAAAATGATATAACTTTGGATAGAGAATTTAATGAGGAATTATGGAAGATCGATATGGAAGAGATGGAGAGATTTCCCCCAGAAAATTGTAGCATAAAAAGGGGGGCAATATTTCTAGTTTTTAAACCCTTAATCAAACATTATTAGTGATTAAGGTTTTACTAAAAGATGAGTCAAAGAAATTTTAAAAACCTCGATCAAAAGTTTACTTTAAACCCAAGGTTTACTTTAAACCCAAGGTTTACTTTAAACCCTTGATTGATTTTAAGAACCTCGATCAAGGTTAACAACACATTACACTATCTACACACTTGAATCACACAACAACACATTACACTATCTACACACTTGGATCACACAACACACTTGAATCACACAACAACACATTACACTATCTACACACTTGGATCACACAACACAATAGAAATCCAAAATCCAGTTGTAGATCCATAATATTGATTATAAAGAAATTTACAAGGCAATTTAGGAAATTTACGTAAACTTAGGCGGAAATCCATTTGTAGAAGATCCATAATATTGATTGTATAGAGAATTTAGATAAACAATGGCAGAGAATATGAGATTTATTTGTTTTTATTTGAAGTGAAACCCCTAAGTTTTCACTCTACTGATTTAATTCATCTCCAGAATGCTAGGGAGCCGGTATGGTGTATGTTACAAATAGCTTCGTAAAGAGAGCGAAAATGAACCACATCCTGAAAGAGAGTGAAGGAGTTGAATTCGTTGTGAGGGAGATGATGATAATGGCTGCCAATATTCGTACCTGGTTTCTGCTTCTGACGATGCTGATCAGCAATCAGCTGTTATCCTCTTCTCAGGCAGCCAGAACACCCTCGGGTAAGAGCATGGCTCAGGCAGCCACAACACCCTCGGG